>JADBJO010022385.1:0-28027 GCA_016801955.1 Conus betulinus | reverse complement strand
TCCCTCATGAGGGTGCCACCAAGCCCATCCACTGACAGACTCCATGGACTCGCCATCTAGAACCCAGCGGCCCAACCGGCGCCTCTCAGTTGAATCATGGCTTTCAATGAAGACGGATGTGTTCTATTCACAGAGGAACAGCTCGCTGTTGATGAGCATTTGTCGTATCATGGGAGAATGGCGGAGTATCTAAACAAAAGAAAATCAGGTGAGCCCTGTTCTTTACCTCCTAAGCTAAAGAGAAGTATTGATTTTTTAGAAGGTGGGGAGAAGGAAAAACGAGAACCCACCATTGAAGAACTACACAACCGTCTTGAAGGCTTGTTGATTCAAGATAGAGATTTGCTTGATATTACTGAAAAAGATATTGATAACTTTAGTAAGCTTTTAACTGTTGAAGAAATGATTCCATTTCTATGTGATGGTGTTGTTTTATTAAAAGTCGGTGAAAGAAAAAAACATCCACCATGCTACGATTATGGGACATTGGCTTGAAAAGGCTCAAACAAAATGTTTAAAAGATCAAAAACAACTGAGACATGGCGTTCATTTTTGCTAACAAACATGAATATTGATGATTTCAATGCAAGAAAACTGATGCAGCTTTCAGAACATTGTTACCATTATCCAAAATTCTACAGCCTTGGCATCAGCGTCAGTGATTTGTTTGCTAAATGGACACTGATCACAAAGTACTTGCAAGAAAATATGGTTTTCAAAACTTCTGGCAAAATTAAATAGATTTCTCTTTTGCACACCTAACAGAATGGGGTGGGGTAGTGGGTGGCGCCACTATCTCTACAAAAAAACTCCAAATGTTCAGTGATGGGTGTACAACAACCTGGTGATCAAGAGCTGCCAAAAAAGCTCTGCCAGAGTAAACAAAAAACACAATAAAAAACAAAAAAAAAAAAAAAAGAAAAAGAAAACACCCACTACTTCTGCCAATGCCGGTCCCCAAACCGCATGAAAAAAGAGGAGGGGTGCGGTATACACACTTTACTGTGCGAGGAGGAGAGTGTAATTATACTCTCTATTGATTCAGCTGTGTGAATTGTGAAAGAGACGGGTGGCAATGCCGTGATGAAATCAGCCTTGCTGACTGCTACTATAAATAACCGTTCATGTGTGAACGTCCGATTTCAGTAGCGTGAGTCTAGCAGGATGGTGGTGCTCGTAACTAGGACAGACGTGCATGTATGAACGGTTATTTATAGCGTCGCGCTCCTCTAACAAAGACAAACGGGCATGGATGCCAGTTTGGTCTATTTAGCCAAACCAACTAACCACAGCAACAGAGTTTGCACTTTTTTTTTAAATAATGATTTATAAGCCAGAGAGAAGGACAATATGCGGGTTCAACCTTGCTGTATATTTTTTTTTTGCCCTGCAAACCCTTTTTAAAAATCTTTTTTTTTGCTTACTTGCTAGTATGCTTTGTGAAAAGAGGGTTTGGAGGCAAAATATGGCAAGTGCGCAAGAAAAAGATGTTAAGAGGGTTTAAAGGCAAAAAATATGTTGTGGGTTTTGACACCATATATTGTCCTTCTCTAACCCTTTCCAGTTGAATTGTCAAGCATGTAGTATAGTTTACTGCCGTCTTCTTTAAAGCCACTATACTATCAATCCAGATCAATAGCATCAGTGTCAGCATCTCTTCTTTGACAAAAAAAGTCAAAACTTAGCACCTGAATATGTTCATGGTAACTGAATTATAAGCTACTAGATGATAACGTCTTAATCAAACAGGCTTTGCTGTCAGACTAGACATTTGTTCTTTGTTTTGGTCGTTTGTTTTCCTGTTTGTTTGTTTACACGATAGGTGGAACAGCACCTTTATCTTACGAAAATTTATGGAAGAGAATCTCTATTGTCAGTCTGAGAATATATGAATTCACTTTCATGTGGCCGACAGTGTGGCCGACATGTGCAGGCTATTGAGTGAGGGCGCTCAAGGGATTGCGATATTTAACCACAAAAATTGGTATGAATGGAAAGTGTGTGGCTCAGTATAGATGCGTGCTACAATAGTCTACTTTTATATGTTTTTTTAATGATTAAGAAAGCGTACGAAAAAGGAGTAAAAAACAAATAGCAGTTTGATTATATGCATAAAAAGTTCTTTTTGATAATGTTCAAAAATAATCGATAATGCATGAACACAAGCAGAAAGCCAAAATGCCTGAAATGAGTACATGCCATCAGAGTCTTCATTGACACAATCTATGATAGTTCATGAAGCATAAACAAAAAACAGAGAGTTAAAAAGAACAAGTTTCATACTGCCATACTTCACAGCGATTTACACATCCTTTTCTGGTTTAAATTGACTTAGCATACGTCTTTCGTTTTCTTTTCTTTCTTTGTTAAAAAAAAATGTTTAATTAAACAAAGTGCTACATCTTTTGCTGAGAAGATATTAGTTCATTAAAACGCATCTCCTGTGCTTTGCGCCGTTTCTCCAGTATTATGTTCAGAGTGTAGAGGAACGGATTGAGTGCTGAATTGAGTGGTAACACAAAAATGGCCATTCCCACGTTGACCTCCCCTGGAATGACGACACCACTGGCGGCCAGGACCCCACACAGACCAATAGGAAACCAGCACAGAAAGTCGGACATGGCAACAGAAAGGAGACGCCTGGCAATAGTGGTTTCTTTGGATTGTGAATTCTCCGTGGACGCATCTTTGGCATACGTCAGCTGTTTAGATGCACTGTTACGCCTCACTGACCAGTAATAAGAAACTGACCCACACCAATCATGAGAAAGAGAATTAGATTGAAGATAATCATGATACTGAACGAGTAAATGTGACCAGGAAAATCAGCTCTGGTGACAGGCAGTGGAATGCAGATGCCAGTCTGGTGGAAAAAACTCCCAGTGTAAGGTTACAGGGAGCAGAGGCACCATTGCCAAAGAAATTCCTAATGCCCACATGATGACACAAGCCATGTGAGCTGATCTGGCTCTAAATCGGATCTGGCTAAAGGGAAAATGGAGCACAAGGAAACGATCTAATGTGATGACACAGATCAGGAATGCTGATACTTCAGATGACAACAAGGATATGAACCCTGCACCTCTACAAGCTGAACTCGTTTTCCATGTGGTTTCATTCCAAATGTAGCGACCTGCGTAAATCTGGTCTGCGACGCCAATAAAGACTAAATATACACCCATTAAAAAGTCAGAGGCACACAGATGAAGGACAAATATAACAAAACCAGTCTTGATGCTTTCTGACAAAAAGTAGATACGATAGAGAAAAACCACTAAAATTTCCTAGAACAGCAAGCACTGCAAATACTGCAAGGGCACAACGGTAAGCAGTGGATTTTAGCAAATCGTCGCATGAGGAGATTTCATCAGATGGGGCGAGACACTCACCTTGGAAATTGTCTGGTAAAACAACGGGACAACACAATTTATAATTGTCTGTGAAAAGTTTTCTGAGATCTGTCATATGTTTCATGACATCTGGAGCAAAATCAGTTATAGGACAGCTCTGTAAATCAAGAAACTGAATATTACGAAACAAATGTCGTTCATGCAATGCCTTTATTTTATTCCCTGACAAATCTAGTCTTTGTAAACTGGGCATAAGTGCTGACAATGTAGTGATGTTTAGAGAATTTGCTTGGACATTGGAAATATTGAAGATCACTAGTGATGGGTAAACAGATTCCTTTGAGAAATGGAAAAATCTGCCAGATATCGGATTAGCTGCCAGATTTAATCGTCGAAGGTGAGGCATTCCATCGAAATGACTGGAAAAATTGACAGAGTGAAGAAGATTCATACTAAGATCTAAACTGTGAAGATTCGGTAAAACAACTTCTGTTAAATTCCTCCATTCACATGACTGTACACCTAAGTGGATTATCAGAATGTTGTGAGTGACGTCACTCATACGGATTCCACTGCCTGAAGCATCAAGGTATCGCAACTGTGGGAAAGAGCTGGTGTGAAAAGTGTGATTACAGGTGAAGGCAAAACCGTAACAAACACAGGAATCAGGACAGATATTATTGCACATCAGTTCATCATCATGCAGAAGACATTGTGGCAGACCATCACACAGGTGATTCACGTGCGCACATATTGTTTTGTGTCTGTCCCGGCATCGATAATACCCTGGGCACGTCTTGTAGTTCTTACAGTCAACTTCGTCTTCATGACCTGGACAGTCGATCATGTCATTACACCTGACATAGACAGGGAGACAGTAACCATCATTGTGACACTGAAAATGAGTCTCTGGGCACTGTGTGTTGTTTTCTGGTAAAGGGGTCACAGTGAATCCTTCAGGTATATCGAAATTTACTACAGCTGGGGGGCTTAACTGGGTAAGTGAATAATCCCTGTCAGTACAAACTATCCCATCGTCATCCTGTATGCAGACCTTGTTCTGGTAACAGGGTTTCCTAACCTCTACGCACTGAACAAAAGACATCCAAAGCACTGAAAACCTTTAATGCTTAAAAGAAATAATAAAATAGAAGAAAGCACAGTCAGGCATTGTGTGTAAATTTGGAAGCCTGTATATTCGATAACGCAGAGCAAAACCAGGGTTTGTACATAAAATGGGAAACCCACTGACTACACAGGAAGGAGTTTTGAGGGGTGGAAAGAGAACAGTAAGAATGTAAATTCATTAATGTTGTCGTTGTTGCTGGATTTTCTTTGCAGATCTCACAACATTTTTTGAGAGTGACCCTCGAAAGTGGAGTTGGTGTCTAAAGGAAAACGTATTGTTTTTCCACACCTTTCACACATGATGGAATGCTGCTGGCACTTTTTAAGGTCTGCTGTAAGTTCTATGGTCTCTGTTGCCCTAGTTTTTTGAATGGAACTTTCTAGAGATGTAAACTTGTCAAGAGCTCCATCTTAGGCTGGTTCATCAAAAAAAAAAAAAAAAAAAAAAACACTTCAATGCGGGATTGACAATGGTCAACTAGCGTGACACAGAGAGAGAGAGAGAGAGAGAGAGAGAGAGAGAGAGAGAGAGAGAGAGAGAGAGAGAGAGAGGGGGGTGGTTAACTAACAGCTTTAAATTACATGAATATGCTATTCTTCATCATCTTAGAGAATAAAGGACAGGGAGAATTTGTAGGCGTGAAGGTCACGCATACTTTCACCGGGACCCTGGATTGAAGATAAAAGAAAGATGACGTAACAGCTGTTACACAAAGAAACTGCACCTGGGAGCCAAGTCAGTATTTAGCTGAGAGTGTTCCTCTTTAGGAAGCAAATCTGGGTGAAGCGTCCACATCACTTCAGGCTTGATGGTTGGGCATTAAATGACCACCAGAAACGCCATCCTCCAAATGGTTCGAATTAATCAATTCAGTCTCTGGTAAGCCTCTCTGAATTCCATGATTATCTCTTTACCGCCATTGTTGAGCGCAATTTAAAAAAATGAGTTTTGTGACACAGCCATCATACCTGCTTACTATCACATTTGTCCAGCACTGGCTGTGGTAAGAGATTTACGTTCTTGTCAGCAACTGAAGTATTGCATAAAAAAAAAAATCCTTGTAAATGTGCTGTCCTTTAGCCATCCGTCTCCATATCTAATTTTGTCGAGACAAGATAGCAGATCTTGTAATGTGAACTTTAAAACTGGGATTATCTACGCCAGACATCTGTAGTACAGGTTTGTTGCAATGGCTTAACGTGCTTCTGGATGTATGCTTTTGAAGTCTTGCAAATGGAATAGTTCTCTCCCCTTTCCCCTTGAGTTCTGTTCTCAGTCTAACTCGTTTGAATGTGATAAATGCATGACTATGAATTCTCCACTTAAAAACTTTCCAGTTGAAGAGTGACATGATTTCCACATTTGCATTGTTTAGCACAGAACTGTACACAGTGGTGAATGTATTGTCATTCCACTTCACGCCATTAGCAATTAGACTGTGTGAAGTTGGTGCTCTGTGATCTTTAAGCAGTGACACCACAGTAACGTTCTGCAGCAACATGTGTTCCCTTAAACTCTGGTCTCTGCTGTGTTCCTTTGAAGGACACGAACTATGATGCTGAAAAAGAAACCTACACGGAAAACCTCATTTCTCAATAAAACTGATAAAACACCAGCAGCAAAAGCTGCTGAGTCAGGTCTAAAAGAAGTGCATCTGTCCATGTGTGCTTTCATCGTGGAAGTAATTGCTTCAGTTGTAGGGAAAAATCCAAACTGCATCCAAACCGACTGTGTTACTCTATTTTGCGTCCATGTTGATAAGGCGAAAATACTGTAATGCTCAATACAATATGTGCCGCATCTTTTGACCTACACACTGGTCCCATCTGTCGCGTGTGACTACTGCAAGATGGCTAGTGGCTTGTCCATAGGTGTTCAGTTTTTGCGATGGCAGTGGTATGGTCAAATGTTTGCCTGGTATGCATGTTTCCTTCTATCTGGAATAATTGCAAAGGAAATGCTGCACTCTCAATCCCAAATCCTTCAGGTAAAACCATTGTGCTATGTGTGATGTGGCCAAAGGGCAGCCACTGATCTTCTGGTGCTGCTCCATCACAATTACAGCTCCCCCAGGACAGCTGCTGTCTGTGCTGAGGACTAAATGTGGACCTTTCATCTGAACATTGTTGTAAGTGGACGGCTCGTTCTGGATGCATCATTCCAGTTCTTCTCTGCTCTGTGTCGAAAAGCTTCAGGGTTGGTCAAAACCTCACTCCACTTTCCTTAACGCCTTTTTCTCATCTTATGTAATGCAACAATACCGAAGTAGGTCATGTGTTACAACTGGAGATATTGCCGTAAGGCTTTTTTCCGATAAGAGTTATCTGATATGAGGTGACTGACTGCTTTCTTACCGGATATGTACAACTTCCTTCCAAACTACAGACTTTAACTACTGTCTGTGTGGCTGTCGCCGACCCAGAGCTCATTACCCCCCCCCCCCCCCCCCCCCCAATAACTTTTCTATCAAGACTTTACAGTGGACTTAAGAGGATGTGCAATACATCCTAGCTTCGGTAGCATTGCCAACATATGTTGAATATTAGCAATGCAATTTTTCTGAGAGTTGCCATACAACAGTAAGTGGTCCAAGGCAGCAGTGGGCACATGCCCATCTTTCCTAACATTTGTGAAGGAAGTCTTCAGAAGTGTTACAAACTTCCTAGATGCAAAGACCAAACATGGTAGTGCATTCAATTATGATTTTAATCCTTTCCATGTAAATGTTTGCTGTTTTTGGTGTGATCAGGATGCACAGAAACCGAGTGGAAACACCATTTTCAAAATCAACTGAAGCCATGTAGCAATCCTCACTAACCAAACGAAGTGTCGTATTCATGTGTCCATTTTCAAATGACGATACTATTAGGTTCTTTCTCCATTTAGGTTTTTCGCCCCGTGTAATTCTAGAATAACCATCTTCTGTCTTCCTTAGGAACGCCTGTGGAAGCAGTCCCCAAGAATGGCGTAGACTGAAGATTTCTTGAATATGAGCTTGTCTGTCTCTGTCTATTATCAGTGACATCGCTCTCACCAGCATTCATCAGTGTGTGTTGTTCTAAAACAGATGGAAAGTAAGTCATGTTATTAAGTTCAGTTTTGAAATTTGACAGTTTCCACAAATCAATATCACGAGTGAGTCGTCTCCATGCCTTCTGGGATATTTATTCTATCAAAGTGAAATGGTTTACTTTCCAATGTTTGAACGGTGGCAGATACGAAATATAAAAACGTTACTGACCAGATCATCTGTGGCACTTTGGGGTAACTGTGACGTGTTTTGTTGCGAACTGGATGCAGAGTTTGTTCTCTCCCTCTTTATAACTGGAGTTTTAACTCTAATTTGTTGGTCCTAATAAAAGGATCTTTTCCCCATCAGGTTTCCATGTTTGTCAGAATCTAGAGACCTGCCTTTAGTTAATATATTTAGTTCTGTCTTTTATGATGGCGACCAGGTCATCTCTAAGCAATGCTGATCAAACCATGCCTCCATTGTCATGACACATAAAGGCTACTGTTTTGTTTACATGAGATCTCAGCCTACTATGTCCACACAGAGAGGTTTTCAGAGTCGCATATTCCAGTAACGCAATTGCATGAATACCTTTACCAACATTTTCTTTCTGCATGAATACCTTTACCTACATTTTCTTCCTGCATGAATACCTTTACCTACATTTTTTTTCTGCATGAATACTTTACCTACATTTTCTTCCTGTATGAATACCTTTTACCTAAATTTTCTTTCTGCATGAATACCTTTACCTACATTTTCTTTCTGGCTTGCCTGTGGCAACATATTGTTCAAAGGCTCTGCTGGCGCAATGGCTGCATGCAGGATGACTCAAAGGCTCTGCTGGCGCAATGGCTGCATGCAGGATGACTCAAAGGCTCTGCTGGCGCAATGGCTGCATACAGATGACTCAAAGGCTCTGCTGGCGCAATGGCTGCTTGCAGGATGACTCAAAGGCTCTGCTGGCGCAATGGCTGCATGCAGGATGACTCAAAGGCTCTGATGGCGCAATGGCTGTATGCAGGATGACTCAAAGGCTCTGCTGGCGCAATGGCTGCTTGCACGATGACTCAAAGGCTCTGCTGGCGCAATGGCTGTATGCAGGATGACTCAAAGGCTCTGCTGGTGCAATGGCTGTATGCAGGATGACTCAAAGGCTCTGCTCGCGCAATGACTGCTTGCAGGATGACTCAAAGGCTCTGCTGGCACAATTGCTGTATGCAGGATGACTCAAAGGCTCTGCTGGCGCAATGGCTGCATGCAGGATGACTCTCTGTGTTTGCTCGATAAGGAAGTCAGCATTGTGTGATGGCCGGCAAAATTTTGGCATTAACATTTCTGTGCCGAAAATGAGAAGATGAATGATTGCTCGTTCCTTTTTGCCTGAAGATAACCCAAGAGTTTCGGATTTTATCATGTTTTCTCCTGTAATCCGTTTGTCTGTATTGTCTGGAGAAACTAGTGACCTCTTGTTTCACAATTGACATTGGGGAGTGTTATGGCAGGTCACTAATGCACCTCCATGTTCTGTGCAAGTTCTTATCCCTTTTCCTCATTGTGGTTTTGGTGAACTAAACATTGGAAAAAGCACTCAGTTTGTCTTCCTGTTCATCTTATTCTCCCTCAGTGTCAATGCAGGTATTTTCTCTTCATTTCTTTGGTTCTTTCACATTTTTACGTCATTTCTGTGCATGATTATGAACGTTCCTCTACTGTATTTTCACGTCTTCAAATTGCGTTCGACATTTAGTTTTTAACTTTGAATCAACTGATGCCCCAAACTTCTTCGCATGTTTTCTTATCGCCTGTCTCTTTGGGAACTATCTTGCACTGCATTAGAATGCGTTGGAGCAGTTTGTCTTCTGAAAGGAACACAGTAAATTTGAAATCGTGATGTTCCATAGAAATGACAGAGTTAACTTATTTACATGTTGAAATGTCGATTGATATCTGGAGGATGGCTTACACAGGAATAATTGATAACCACAACATGTTTAACATGTGCCATATGAGAACAGAATGGAGGCAGCTCAAATCTACAAGAATGAAAAGTATGCTGATCTGGCAAACAGCCTGAGGAGAGAAGGCTATCAGGTCAAAGTCCTCACAGCAGAAATTGGAGCTAAGGGGTTTGTAGGAACGTCTGCATACAGCCTCATGAAACAGTTCTCAGTTGCAGGGAGGGAAAAAAACCAGAGCCCTGAAAGCAATGGCAAGCAGCAGAGATGTGTTCAAGCTGGATCTGGTCAAGGAGGAACAAAAGTGAACTTCATAAGGCTTAACTTTCCTACAAATATCAGGTGTCCCAGTGACTCAGTGGTTAGTGCGCGAGTCACTAAGTGGAAAATGAGCATGTCCAGAAGGGCATGGGTTCGAATCCCAGCCATGGCTCGTCCCGAGATGGGAAAAAAAAAAAAAGGGGCAGCAGAAGGATATCCGGAGTCATGAACCGGGTGTGGCCCAACCCCCCTAGAGTGTCAGGAGTTAAGGGCCGAAACACTTGCTTGAAGGGGGCTTCTCTTCTGAGGACTCTCTGCTGCCACGCTCTCCACGAGTTTCTTTCTACTAATGGGCAATCGTGTAGCCACACACATAACTATTTCAAAGTTAATGCGTCTGCTGGCAGGGGGTAGGGATTCATTGTAGCTAATGCCTGGCACCAACTGGCTGCTTTCTCCCCTTGAAGCTTTTTCATGCAAGCATCACCTGACCAATGGCAAGAAAGAAGTAATACAGGCTTTAGCTGTGGTTAATTCATGTCTATAACTAATGATAAGGGTCAAAAGAAGCTAAACTGACTCAAGTGGTGAAGAATCTGAAAGTGTTGCTGGGACTACGACAAAAAAGCTGAGTAGGGTTGTGTATGGGGCAGCCATATTGAACAGCATTAAAGTCTTAATACTGAGAGGGCATAGAAATGAAATGAAAAAAAAAAACTGAATCCGAAGATTCCAGCGTTGCAAGTAATATTCAGATGCTTTATCTGGATAAGAGAAAGTGGGTCTTCAGGAGCAGATAAGAAGATAAGGGAGATGTTTTGGGAATGTGAGAGCACGAACCTTTCCATTTCCACAGTCCTTCATGCCTTCCGTGCACCCAGGCCGATCACAAAAGTCTTCGTCACGTCCATCTGAACAATCCTCTCGATAATCACACACCAGACTGTAAGACACGAATTCCCTTGATAGGTCACAATAAAAATACGGTTGTGGCAGCCCCTTGGACATACTACAAGTCGCCCTGTACCATGTTTCAGTGTCTCTCCAGTTCTCTGCACTGACTTTTCACATCACAGGCCAATAGTTCGTGAGTCAGGTGCTGCATGGGACAGATTTCGAGATGAACACGTGACGTGGTCGTGCTGCCCGGCACTGGGAGTGTGACAGGTATGCTGATATTATCATGATCGGAAAGCAGAGGGAGTTCACATATAAAGCCGTCTAACGGGTCACTACAGAAACACATACTAAAACCGGGAAAGTATGAATCCCAACAAGCACACCATGTCGAAAAGGCTGTACACCAATCTCCATCTCCTTTCGTCAAAAAGAGAACCACAGCTCCACTCTCCCAGAATAGAGTGTGTGCATACCTGCGAAAATCCTCATGGAACTCAGATTAAACACACACACACACACACACACACACACACACACACACACACACACACACACACACAGCGCACGCCGCACGCACGTCTGCACACACACACACACACACACACACACACACACACACACACACACACACACACGCACGCACGGACACACACACAAAATACACAAACAACAATCGCCAGTTCTATGAATGAGGAAAAACATGATACCTACAATCCAAAACTCTTTGTAATGTTCAAGGCACAGTTTTTAGCCTGCAGTAGGGAACACTTTTTACGCCCCCTCCCCCCCGTCTTTTGCATTGTGGGTATAAACAGCACCAGTCGCATGGTCAGATAAAGAGGCGTCATTCGCCTAATCACCTCTTTGTCCCAAGTCACTACAAGAACCCAGGGCACACGTACAAAGCAAGAGAGGGGTGCACAGAAAGAGAGAATGAGAGAGAGAGAGAGGAGAGAGAGAGAGAGAGAGAGAGAGAGAGAGAGAGAGAGAGAGAGAGAGAGAGAATATGCATATACTAATTCCTGTGTGTGTGTGTGTGTGTGTGTGTGTGTGTGTGTGTGTGTGTGGTGTGCACGCGCACGCGCGTGTGTGTGGGCATATGTACATACACAAGTGTGTGTGTGTGTGTGTGTGTGTGTGTGTGTGTGTGTGTGTGTGTGTGTGTGCAAATGGTGGGCACCTTATCACAGAGAGAGAGAGAGAGAGAGAGAGAGAGAGAGAGAGAGAGAGAGAGAGAGAGAGAGAGAGAGAGGAGAGAGAGAGAGAGAGAGTGTGTGCGCGCGCACACTCTCGTGGGGTGGGGGAAGAGAGAGAGAGAGAGAGAGAGAGAGAGAGAGAGAGAGGGAGAGAGAGAGAGAGAGAGAGAGAGATTAGAGAAAGACAGAAAGGAGAGAGATGGGAGGGGGGGGTGCAGATAGACAGACAGACCTACAGACGGAGACAGACAGACAGTGCACGACCGACAAACATAGAAATAATATGACAGGAAGATAGTCAATGCGTCAGCCAGACAGATAGACAAAACAGGCACACTCACTCTCATACAAACTGGGAGAGATAGAGAGAGGGCGAGAGAGAAAGACAGAAACATACCGATAGACAGACGAGCCAGCATGCAGCGACAATAAAGAAACGTCACTCTCATGCAGAGACAGAAAGAGAAAGAAAGAGAGGAAATGGTGGTTGGATGGACAGGCAGCAGACAGATAGACAGGCAAACAGATCGACTGGCAGACTGCCTGACAAACAGAGAGAGAGAGAGAGAGAGAGAGAGAGAGAGAGAGAGAGAGAGAGAGAGAGAGAGAGAGAGAGAGAGAGAATGAGGGAGTGAGCAACAGAGAAGGGGAATTCACAGGCTTCCTAACACACATTTAACATTGACAGCAGTAGACATGTGCAAACAAAGAAGTTCTATAGCAGAGAGTTTTTTTTTTTTTTTTTTTTTTTTTGTTTTTTGCTGTTGTTGCAAACAGTTCGAATACTTAGTAAATGAGCGTGCATGTGTGTGTGCTTGTGTGTGTGTGTGTGTGTGTGTGTGTGTGTGTGTGTGTGTTTCATTTATTGTTTATTCCCGTCCCATTCTCACAGGCACACGTGCGCACACACTCTTTCCCTTACGCATATTAGCACTACTGCGTGCAACGCATGCATGCACACACAAATATACTCACATTCTCCCTCTTACACATAAGCGCATTCAAGCACTCATGCCGGTGCATGCAACCACCCACCCCCGACCCCCCACCCTCCCACACACACACACACACACACACACACACACACACACACACACACACACACACACACGCAATATAATAGGTTTTTGCATTTTAGAACATAATCATCAAAACACACACACACACACACACACACACACACACACACACACACACACACACACACACACACACACACACACACAGACACACACACACACACACACACACACACACACACACACACACACACACACAAAGTTCAAGGTTATATGGCATAAATGTATTACAAAAGCTTCTGTTAAAGTATTTGTGTATCTAAGATTGTCTTACCTGTACTATCGTTTCTGGGAAAAGGGGGAGTGCTGGTGTTTCTGCAATGTTTCTTCATTCTTTGTGAACAGGAGCAAAATAGTGAGACTTCACATGCTTAAGTGAAGTTTTCGCATGTCAGAGTAGACTCTGGAGCTCAGCTGCAGGCCCACTTTCTGCCAAACTATAAACAATTCTGACAGTGACAGCCCAGCAGCTGGATACTGAGTTTTCCCTGGCTCAGTTACTTTCCTTTTCTTGGCGGAAACTCACACCAACATACACATATCTCCAAGTAAGTGGTAGCTTACTCTTCCACATCACTGGTGTTTTCTGACAGCCAGAATCCCTTTGTTCAAGATGTGGGGTTCTGGCAGTCACTGTGTGTGAAAAGTGCTGCTCATACAAACTGGGCAGAATCTAGCATGTAGAGTTGATGTGTTTTAGGGGGAAAGCTACTTCTACATTTGGAGATACTGGGTTTGGTTTATCGATAAATGATCAAAAATCAATGCCATGACCAAAAAAAGTTTACTAGATGAAAGATCACATCAGAAACAAATAGTGCAGTGCAAAAAAAGAGAAAGAAAAAATCGACAAAAAAGTGAGATACTGGGTTCTGGCAGTCAACCCTCGATATGATATCAGTAATAAACTTTAAAACTTAATGTCTCTGGGATGCTACCAATACATATGCTTTTGGTTGGAAAGAAAAAGACACCATTTTATGGCATTTGTGGCGGGGTGTGACCAGCGTCCATTTGCAGTTGGCTGACTCTAGGGAAAGGTGAAGAGTTCCCTGCGGGGTGGTGTAACAGCAAACAGCAAGGGAGAGATTGCAGCTCTCATTTGAGGAACACTGATGTGAGAGGTCAGTGTCAGGTGGTGCAGCAAACCTTCCAACCATATGGGTGATGGTGAATCTCGTCTGTGTCACTGGGGGACGGCTCCTAGAGACGTGGGGTGATTGGGTGATCGGCGATACAGACGCTGCCTGACTACGATTACTATGGTCAGGGATACCATGCTTTTGTGGGGGCAGTCCTCTCGGGACTGAGCTGAGAAATTGCCCTTTGGGGCCGTAGTCTGCTAGGACCATATAAGGGACTCATGCAGGGTTCTAGCGACTTTTGCCCTGCTCCCTGTTTGAGTCGCCTTTCGCGGCACAGGACCATCGCCACCCAAAACATGAAGAAGGCTGCCTAGTGGACAGACCTTTGGTGGACTGTGGAGGACGGGTGGGGGTGGGGGGGGGGGGGGGGTGGGGACAGAGAAAACTAAAGGCCATCATCGGCTGACCAATTCTGGGAAATGAGAGTTCATAGGGAACCCGAAATGAGAGAACGAGAGACGATAGCTCCCATATGGAAGCAGAGATGCTACTGCTAACGACAAATGCCACAAAATATGCAGATGTCTGCCTGCAAGTGTACCTTGTTCTTATGGGCCCACAGCCAACAGGACGTAATCTCGCCCTTAACTGTCTGATTGAAGCCCAACTGATGGTGAGGAAAGAACCATTGACGATAGGGAAAGTTCTGCTAACAATTGGAAAGACTGCTACTTCGAACCTCTTATCTCGAGTTGTACTGCTTTTATCTGTCAGCAAAACAGCAATGAGTGGTGCTGCAGTGGTAGTGGAGTCTTTCGCTGATGGGCTCTGCAGTAATGAATATGGGCTGGTTCATGTCATAAGTTATATTCTATTGTCCAGTAGCTATCTCAAATGGCAATTCCCACGGCGCAGTAATATCCCCTGGCATATTATGGGAATACCCTGTGCATACCTGCATCCCATGTGAACACAACGCAGACTTCCAAGAGTGATGCAGGATTTCTCCCATCTGGTTGTTTTGCTGGTTGAGGACAGTATTCCTCTGGATCCCATTGGCGCTTCAACTGTTCTCTCAATGAAGGATTTTGAACGTCATATGAAGAATAGATGTACAAATTGTGATAGATCAAAAGTGAATACCAGCTTGTGTTGCTTGGAAATAACTGAAATTCTAAGATGGATGAAGGTTTTACATCTACTTTATTGCAAAAAAAAAGTTATATAAAAAAACCACAACGTCAAAATTTCTGATAGTTTTGAAACCGTTGATTAAACTAATTTGCACAGGCATGCTAGTTGCAAACAATAATGTACTCCATACTACGAACGTCTTAGTTAATGTGTGTGTGTGTGTGTGTGTGTGTGTGTGTGTGTGTGTGTGTGTGTGTGTGTGTGTGACATAATACCATCAATACTGACAATATTCTACTTGATTTATTCTTACATTACAGATTTTACAAAGTTAGTCATGACTAATGCATTATTCAGCTTAAAAGAAATACACATGAGAATATTTGAGGAAAAGAATGTTTACAAAAGCAAACCAAACGAAACAAAACCAAACAAGCGAACAAAAAACTGTTACACTCCCCGTCCTACCTCTACCTCCCCACCCACTTTTTCCTTCCCTTCGACCCCCCCCCCCACCCACCCCCCTCTCTCTCTATCCTTTAACAGAAAGATTGGAAGACTGAAGACAGAGATGCTGGACCTTCCAACAAACCATGGTACCACACACCCATTAAGTTTCTTCCCGTATCGTGCATCTCTGCGTTAAGAGTCTCAGAGGTCCCAACCAAAGAACTTGAAGTCCTTGCCATTCCAGAGGGCGAGAGGAGAGAGCTGCTGGCCGCTCTAAAACACGTTAGAATTCCAGAGAGCAGGGACAGTTCATGGTCATGCAATCAAATACTGAAATCGTCCTGGACAGGAAAACTGAGTGGAGCATATCCTGCAAGAAATTGACGTCCAGATCTGCCGCATTCAGGAGGTAGAAGAGCCACAAAGACCTTCGAAGTAAAAGGACATAGGTGCTTCAGGTTCGACAGAATAAAGTGTAGCACTGGAGAGGTACTGACCTTTGTCAGGTATATTATCCACACTTACCTTCACAACACGCGCATATGGGAGACTTGGAATAACAGGTAATGGAAATGCATCTTGGCACAGCAGAGCTTCAACTAGTTAACTCTTATCGCCCCAAAGAGAAGCCTCTGTCTTTCAAACCCATAAGCAGGACAGACTCCAAAATGACTGTCGTGGATATTTCAACATCCACACCTGCTAATCTGATCCTGATCAACACTTTCTTCAAACCTGGCCTTCTGCACTGAAGACATTCACACAAGAATGCCCAGCGAGACGCTGGAAAACAGTAGGATGGCATTAATGGTAGGTCTGTATTCCTGCACTTAAATCTTTGAATCTCAGGAAAGGCCATCTTCCCACACAAGACTGCACTGAGCTATCACACCAGGTTCCCTGTCAAAATTAATACAGAACAGTCCTGGCCGCAATGTGCATTGCGCGTCATGTCAACATTAGGCTGTCTTAAAAATTGCCTCTGAAAGAAAGACCCTTTTCACCAGGGAGTTAAAAAAAACACACACACACACACACACACACACACACACACACACACACACACACACACTAATCTCACTTCACTTTTCAAACAATAGAAACGTACAACTGGACATTGAACTAAGATACCACATAAGCTAGCACACAAAATAAAGTCTTGGTTGTTACATAGGATTCAGGGTTGTCTGCATTTTGTAGAATCGTGCTGCTGTTCCACCAATCCAGATTTCTCCACCAGGGAAATATTTCATGACTTCCTCGAAGGCCTTCACTTCCTGAGCAGTCTCCAGACTGACCAGAGAAGCTCCCATTTTTCGGCACTCTTTCTTGGCCTTCGAACGGGAGATTCTGTATTTGCTTTAAAGTTAAAGATGTAGCAGCTCCCTCCAGCAGAAACTGCCAAGGAAAAGGACAGAAGGCAAATAGGATAACAAGGGTTAAACAATATGCATGAGAACATGAAAGCATAGGGGCATAGGTTTGTATATGGTATTTATATTTATTATTATTACTATTATATTTATTATTATTATTATTATTATTATTATTATTATTATTATTATTATTATTATTATTATTATTATTATTATTATTATTGTTGTTGTTGTTATCGTCATTAATATTCATCATTATTATCATCATTATCATCATTATTATCATCATAGTATACTGTTATTATCATTATCATTCCTAGTATCATCATCATTATCATCATCATTAAAATATTATTAATCATTATTTTCATTATTGTCATTATCAATATTTATGATCATTATCATCATTACCATGATTATTTTCATCATTAACATTATTAGTATTATCGTTATTGTTGCTGTATTTTGTTGTGTGAGTAAAGAAGAGATAGAGTAAGAGAAGGGAATTAGTAAAGGGAGGGGAGAAAGGAACATGAATAATGTATAAACGAGGTAAGTAATGGACTAGTGTGATAGTGTACTTGTTGAGGGCACAGCGGGCTGGCATTGTGGGGGTGGTTAGGCACATTATGTTTTTGGATGATGATGGTATCAGTTGGGGCAGAGGGTCCCTAGTCTGGCACTCAGGTAGGATTCCTGCGTGATACGCTCAGAGATGTCACTTTGTAAATGCCAAAGCGTCAGGACTTTCACATGACTGATTGTTCCGGATGTGCGCTTGGTTCGTGTGTGTCTGTGTGTCTGACTCTCCCAGAAATGTGGATCCGTGTTTGTGCTATCCTACCACACACCCACACACACTCAATCGCACATAGACAGCCAGGCAACACACAACCGTAATTCTTTTCTTATTTTTGTCTATGCTGCCTGAGCCATCAAACAAATTCAAAACATCATCATCAATAAACACAAATAACGCACAAGGAATTAACCACTTCCTAGAAAAAACCAAAACAAACAAAACAAAAAACCTATCAATTAACAGGACACACACTGAAGTAGCACTCTGCTACATTTGAGGCACCAGCCTCCACTTCCAAGAGCTGTGGCTCTTACTACACAGAAACAAGGATCTCACATATCACAGAACGACGCTGACGCTGCAGGTCGTTTTCAACACAGGCGGTGGTTCTGTCTCAGCAGGACCAGCGCAGGGCACAGCTCTCAAACAGGACTTAGGAACTCGGACCCAAGGCGACGACTTCTCTCTCGCAGAAGAGGCGCTGGCACAGCTAGCTTGTCGGGTAGATACTGACATGCAGCAGCCTCTCGCACACCCGGCACGGTGGAGAATGGGGACACACAACAGGCCCCGGACCCGAGGTAGGGACATGGACAACCAGTTCCCAAATACACCTGTGGCACACAACCTGGGGAACTGGCCATCACAACAACTAAACTGAGTCCCTTGTCGGCTGGACTGGGTAGTCGAACTAGCCAGAATTTCTTTAGAGACTGGGTGGCTACCATCGTTCACCCGACTTACACGGTGTGCAGATGAACACCAGTTAGCCAGCTTAGCCAACCGGTTTTCTAGCGGAGTTATTGTAAACACTGTGATCAGACAAAAATCTGTCCGTCACACTGATATTGTGTTGGGGATGGCTGGAGTACAGCGATATTGGTTTCGGTCGATGATGGCAGATGTAAACAAGTGTTCAGAAATGTGCGTCTTTCAAAAGATGAAGAAACTCAGTGGTACATTCCATGTCATGTACCACTCACAGTGAAACATGTGCTTTTAGAGTGTTGGGACTTGCACGATGTAAGACATAAACACTTTTCGGCACACTCCATGAAAAGCGTGTTCAGCGATGTCCCATCTGATGTGATCTTTGCATTTCTGAAAGAGACTAATATTTTCATCAGATCTAAGATTTTACAGAAGAAAGATTGTTTAATGAAGTTTCCAGTGTGTTTTTAGAAGGTGTATTTAAACAAAATGATTTGTGAGTTGATTTTAGCATGGTGACTGCGCTGATATGGCCTTTGGCGGTCAGTTGGGCTGTAAGCCGCAGTGCCTTACCTTGCTACTACTACACTTATTTTCATTATTCTATCATCACTAGTATATAATGTTAACCCATATTGTCTCCCATGAAACTGTACTTTTAGTCATTCTTCCAAGACCAATTTTTGCACCTAGACCCAAAGGGAGAAGCAACTATATCTGTTGGTCCTTCGTTTTCTATTGTCTTGAAAGTTATTTGTCCTGCCTACAGAAGATCCAGTCGGTCGAAACGCGTTGTCTCAGTTTGTAAGGTGTTTGGTTCCTCGTTTGGCGACGCAGTAATTCCACTTCTGCTCTTGTTTCAATTTCTACCCGCAGTTACCAGGTGAACAGGTAAAACACTCGCCACCTCAAAACTGTCTCCACAAGATGGGACCAGACAAAATGGTCCGTCACACACACATCCACCCACTCTCACCTCTCCTCATCCCCACCCCCCCCACCCCCACCCCCCCCCCCCCCCCCCGACAAGAAAGACTTGACGCCTTCGATCGTCACGTATCTGTTACCCATCCTAGCTATTTTGCTTATCCCTTTACATCTCTCCACTGGTTTCCCACACCTTTGTCCTCGCTTCCCTCTTCCCACTTGTGTCCCTTACCCCTTCCCTTTATTTCCAATTCTTACTTTAACCTACAGCATGCTTTCATTCCGTGATGTTTCCTAGCTGCTGTAATTGTATCTAATTGAATGTGCTTTTGTTTATACAAGTGCAGGTGTTTTTAACATGATGCCTTGATTTCTTTTGATTCAATGCCTATCTTGGGCTGAAGTGATTGAAGATAAGTGATTGCTTGTTCATTTTCGTTGTCCTAATTGTTTTGTATCTTGCCTGAAGAATACCTAAGAGATCGAAATTTGTCATGTTTTGTCTTGTGATTCATTTGTTCACAGTTTGTTTTTTCTCTCTCTCTCTCTCTCTCTCTCTCTCTCTCTCTCTCTCTCTCTCTCTCTCTCTCTCTCTCTCTCTCTCTCGGTTTGCTAACATTTATTTAAGATTTGTTTAGATTTCCGCCTGCAGTCGTCTCACTTTGCAACAAGATCTAACTTGAAAAAAAAAATAGACGCTGATTGCACACCTGTGAATTCACTTACCTGTCTATTTAAAATTCAGTCAATGTTGTTGATTTACATCTGTGATACTTTTGTTATGTTTCTAGTCAGAAGTAAAAAAAAAAAAAATGTGTGTGTGTGTGTGTGTGTGTGTGTGTGTGTGTGTGTGCGTGCGTGCGTGCGTGCGTGCGTGCATGCGTGCATGCGTGTGCGTGCGTGCGTGCGTGTAAGTGTGTGTGTGCTGCGTGCGTGCTTGCATATGTGTGTGTGTGTGTGTGTGTGTGTGTGTGTGTGTGTGTGTGTGTATGTGTGTACGTGTGTGTGTGTGTGTGCGCGCGTGCGCGCGCGCGCGCTTTGAAAACACATATGTTAAACACTCATGTTTTGAAGATGATGGTGGCAGGTCTGTATACGGGTGTTCAAAATGCTAAATGGTAGTGTGTGATGGAGCGTATTTACACTGTACACAGTGTCATCATATTGAAGAAAATGAGTTTGAAGATAACATCTGTGCTACCACCACACAATGTATCTCCATATAACAAAGGACGAATAAGTGTCTTCTACCTTACATCTGGAAGGTAACCCATGAAACAATTCAAAGAGGTGCCCAGTGGAAGAACGAGCCGGACTAGTGTAGCGACCTTCAAAATTTCCGAATAAATTGTCTTCAACCAGAAAGACAGCAGAAAACGTGTGATCCACTGAAATAACTCCCAGCAACAACAAGCTGATGTCAGATCCTTCAAGCAAGAGAGGCAGGAGCAAATAAGCCGCTTCTCTGAATCGTGAGCGATGTGGGCAAATTATGCAAATTCACCAAACAGCTCAATGATGAAGAAGACACCAGAGAGCAAGTATCACGCAAGCAGGGAACAGAATACACCCTAGCAGAAACGCTAGCACCTAAAATGTACAGACTGCTATGCAATTGAGTGCAACATCCAT
Source organism: Conus betulinus (assembly GCA_016801955.1). NCBI lineage: Eukaryota > Metazoa > Mollusca > Gastropoda > Neogastropoda > Conidae > Conus > Conus betulinus. Next base: position 7,024 of record JADBJO010022385.1, on the reverse strand, counting down.
GTAAGTTGAGCCTAACAACTAAATGCACAGAGAAGGCAGACAAAAAAGCTGAAGAGTGACAGAGCAGGACTCCATGAAGTGGCACACCAAAACTACAGAGCTGGAGTCTTCTCCTTGGGGCTCTTCTTGCTTTCCATCAATAGCGTCTTGGCTGAGCTCTGAAGGAAATCAAGTCAACATTGCATGCACACAACGTGGTGGTCTGATTCAGCAAGAGCTTGCATCATCTGTTTTTACCATTTTCCTTCGCTCTCTGTCACCTTAACATTTCTACACAGAATCAGAACACATTTAGTATTAGTTGTAGTGTACAGATCAGGAGGATTTGGCGAAAGAATTCATAGATACAAAATGTTTATAATGATAAGCAAAAATCAAAATAGCATATGTTCAATCGAGTAATGATTAGTTTTATCGACACTGTAAATACCGTTTTCTGTACAGATTCTTCAAACTTTTTTCAGAGTCGTTTTAAGTAATGTTTTTAAAAAAGTTTTTTTTTTCTTCAAAGTATTCTAATTCATCCCATGGGTTCAGATCTCCCTCAAGCCAGATTCATACTGTTTTGAATTTGGTTGGATTCCATTAAATGTTAGGTGTGTAAATAATCGCTGACTGCATTTACTTCTCAACTAGCCACTTCTGCATTTCACACATCAGCTATAATCCTGATATATTTCCCGAACATTGTAAATACTCTCAGCGTTTCTTCAAAGGACTTCTCCCCGCTGTTTAATACTTTGCTTTCCGTGTACAAGTATTTCTTTGGCCTTTAGTTCTGAAATTCAAACGCACGAGATAACGATGTAAGATGAAACTAGATTCCCTTGTTAAACCACCGAGGTAGTTGTCCGTTATTAAGTACAGTTGATTTGATACCTTTATAAAGAGCCTCAATCTATGAACAAATATCTTGACCAAAACCAACAACAACAAAACTAAACTATATTTGTGGCAAAAATAATCATATTTTTGTTACATTTCACAATTGTCTGCTTTCTCTCAGTCTGAATGAGATAAGGTTTAAATAAACCTATAAATCTGTAACGTTGCAAACAGCGCTAACTTGAAGCCTTAGATGTTACCTGAAGTGGAGTTCTGTTCGTTACAAAACGTAATAGCTTACCCAGAGTCATCTGTCCAAAAAACATCTTTTTTCCCCAAATTTCTTTTACTTAAATGATACAGCTTACAAGAACACGTTTTGATGTGTTTCGGAACGATATGATCGACTTATATGGAAAACGAATATCAAGTACAAAATATTGCAGGGTTAGAAATTGTCGTGTTATGAAACGTTCTTCACCGTAGCCCCCCCCCCCCCCCCCCCCCTCCCCTCTCCATTACTTTGTTCAGGAGAGGTCTTTATTCATGGGTCATGGAATATTTTAACACATGCTTACAAAAAGATTTCCTTTCTGACCTCTGGTATTCATTTTGGGTGTGTGCGGTTTCATTGATTCCACAGATTCAAAACTAAATGAATCAGTTTTTCAAAGTTTCCTTGTCAGTTGGAATTCAGTTGTGAATGCAGCTGGTACGTTAAGGTCTGAAGGACAGTCACTAAAGTTGGTTTATATTGTAAGTGTGTCATTGTTTGACCTTAAAGAATGGAAACTATTTCTTGAGAAAGAAGTCAAGACAGACAGTTGCAACTGGTTGCCCCATCTATCTGTCTCATCTTCTCATGAGGATGCTGCTGTTTAGCACTGATTAGCATATGTCAGTAGTGACCCATGGAGGGAGTTACACTTTCGTATCCAGGTCTATTATTTATACACACTGTAAACATTTTACACTCTGCCAGTTGCCAAGTTCTGTAAACACCCCCCTCCCCCCACAACCCCAATTTGCTTACGCTGATATCGCAGAATTCAATTCACCCATTGGAATGAATGTAATGGCCAGAGCCTTTTAGCTTTACCTTCCCAGGTCCACATTTGTCGGAGGTGTAGGGACAAGGGGCCTCGTCTTCATGCTCTGCACACTGAGGAGTAAGATCACAGGGGAAGTGTTTTAAACAGGTCAGGCCACACTGACACTGAGCAGTTCCAGGTGCCCAGTCCTGGCAGTCGTTGAAGTTTCAAGTCTTCTGCGTGGAAAGAGAAATAGAGTGTAAACGGTCTGCACTCTGAACTACGAAAACCAGTGAAATAGAACAAAGATATGTGGCGCTCTTCACTACCTACATTGCCAACGTCTTCAGGGAACTGGAACAAAGGGGGGTAACGAATTGTGAACGTTTTAAGAAATTTCTGCCTGGAGTTACACCGACCAAGTAATATCGTCATTGACCTGTAGCGTTTTCTTTCTGCCAGCTGTTGACACTCAGCATGATGATGTGATCAGGTGGTCTGGTCAGAGTGACACAGCTTTGGATAACTGTTGGACATGGGGTGGATCCATCCAGTCCTGGGGTCTGTATGTACCCTGCACAAAGCAACCTCCGTATCATCTTAAAACTGGTCATGTCACGAACGCAAAAAAAAAAACACATTAGTTCAACAACAATGTTTTCCATCCCCACAGTATAAACATGGAGAGGGGTAACCACAGTGATTGGCAGTGTGTTTTGTTTTCAGTGGTATTGAACGATAGATTTTCAACATTTGGGTCCGTGTAATGGACATGACTAATTGTCGAAATAGTCTATTGCAAGTCATACCTGCTACCTACAGCTATGGAAACTGGTCGCCAAACAAGGCACTGTGAACATGTGAATTATGTCCACAATGGGCAGATTTGAAATGTGGTCCCAGATGGTTTGAAATTACTCGACACAGTTTTAGTTGAGTGATATGCATCCATATCTTTGAATACAGTTACTACATATATGAACGCTTGATATACCTGGGCAAAGAAGAAGAAGAGAAGAAGAAGAAGAGAGAGAGAGAGAGAGAGAGAGAGAGAGAGAGAGAGAGAGAGAGAGAGAGAGAGAGAGAGAGAGAGAGAGAGAGAGAGAGAGAGAGAGAACTGTTTTGGAAAAAAAAAAAAAAAAACAAAAAAAAACAGCAACAAGCAACCAGGCCACGCACAAAATATACAAATCCAAACACACCAGATTCATAAACTAAGTTGATGAGAGCCTTTTCATTCTGTGTTTTAAAATAATGCTTTTAGATACATTTAGGCTCTCAATGGCATATAAACATTCAGGTCTGTCTGGCTAACTATGCATGTATGTGGCCATCAACTCTGAAAGATTGGATCCGAAAAGGACGCACACACACACACACACACACACACACACACACACACACTACATAACCTTACTGTGACAGACCATTTTTTGTCCGGTCTCAATTTTTTACAACTGCGTTAGCTGGAACATGTTCACCAGCAAACCGGTTGATTAGTTTACCTGACTGACAGCTACTCACCTGCGCACTGTATAAGCCAGGTGAGCTAAAACGGTCAGTCAGTCTCTACAGCAGTTCCGGCAGTGCAACTTCCCAGTGCCTGAAGAGGAACTCCGCACTAGTTGCTGTGGCAGTAAGATATTTCATTATTAGCCATTTGAAATCGCAAACCAAAATCGTTCTCCCCTGCTGTAGGCGACTGTGACCTTCTCAGCGCCTAGTAAACGTTTCTAGAAAAACAAAAGTATTTGTTGCCATTTGGTATATCTTGTGACTTGATAGGGCGATAGGTGGAAATTGTTTTTTTAGAGAGTATGAATAGAAAGAAGAAAAAAATGTTGTTGATGAGTGATCGGAAAAGGAGATGGCTTAGCTAGTTCATGGTGTTATGATGGGAAACACAGTTTTGTTTATTTTGCTAATATATGAGAATGATACAAATGATAGTAAGCTCTGGAAGTGAGCGATCGAAACTATTATGTATTAATGGCTGGAAGATTTATTCTGAATGTTGATGTGGGGGAGCTAAATGGAAACCCTTTTGATATGCATTCATCTGTTGATAAACAGGAAATCATGTCGATAAGTATTTAAACCATCTTTTGATATGAATAATGAATATCTATTTGTGTGATAAACAAAGAGTGTGTGGAAATCATTCCTTGGTATGTATTTAAGGGCTGTTACTGTTACTAATGAATAATGTTGTGAACAGAAATCATTCTTTGAGATGTAGTGATTATGTAGACACAGACTTTTTAAACGTTTTGTTCATACCACCGAACCAGGACTTAGAATTCTCGATGACATCACCTTTATTTCATGGCTTTCAGTATGTTTCAATGATAATGCCATCCATGTGAAGAGAAGGGACACTACTGCAAAGATTTTAACTTTTTGTGTGGCCATGTGTATGAATTAAGTCTATAGTGCAGCAAGGTAATGCAAATTCACTCTCATGGTTTAGACATCATTGATGTTCTTGTGTGGAGAGATCTCTTCATAATTAGAATCTCTGTATACATGTTGTAAAAAATAAGCAAATCATTCGTGCAGACTGAAAGCAATAGAGATCGTTATGTGAACTGGGGTATAATGTATTTGTTGGGCAAATCCAAAATATAGATCAAACAAAGTGACAGCATTATTTGTTACACGTTATTAGTCATACACCTGGGGTTTTCAAAGAAACAGTGTGCTATATACAAAGTCAGAAGCCCTGAGAAGTCTACGGTGAGGACTGTAGTTGTTTTACTACTGCTAATATTTGGTATCCCATTCATCACCTGGAGCAGTCGGAGCAATATGATAAGAATAGTTCGCTCTAGGACCTAACTGACATGGATTTGTGATCAAAACATTAAAAATCTTCTCTTTAAATTTGACTTGTTACGAATGTGAAGAACACACACACACACACACACACACACACACACCCACACACACACACACACACACATATATATATATATATATATATATATATATATATATATATATATATATTTCCCACACGAAACCAAACCCAAATTCATACAATTTTAGTCTTAGATTAGAGGTCCAGTTTTTCTTTCCCCTATTATGTAACTCTAGGCTGTAGACTTTGTAAGGCAATCTGTGTTGTTCCATTTGTGTTATTCTTAGCCCGTAACGAGTACACTTTACTACTGAAGTTTAGTGTATAGGGTATCTATTGGTCTCTCACTACACCAGATCGTTCGGCGTTTTCAATGAAACACCAATAAATTTCTTTGTAGCATACCAGCGAATTTTCTCAAGATGCATAGCAGCAGAATCAAAACCCCATATTTCAGCTCCATATTGGAGAATCGGTTGAACTTGAGCATCAACTGTTTTTAAAGATAAAATCAAAGATCCATATTTAACATCGTTAATTTCTTCAGTATACACAATAACGCATAATTAGCTCTACGTGAACGATCTTTATAAACGAAGGTAAAGCTTAAGCATGTAGAAAAAATACATGCCAAGGTATTTGTAAGCATTCACAATGGCATATCAGTTCCATTATATATCCACCTTTCTCTGGCTGCAAGATATCTACCCTTCCTGAACACAACAATGTTATATTTATTCATGTTTATATTTACTCGAACTGCAGATGCTCTTTCTAAACTGTTCAACTGGGTTTGTATACCAACTATCGTTTCAGACATCAGTGCAACATCCGTCAGCTAAAAAAAGCATGAAAATCTATTAAAAAGAATCACCTGTGAATTTTGCACCATGTCGTCTAGAATTAGTCATTTCCTTCGTATAATTCATTAATGAACAAAGAAAACAAAAAATGGGACTATAAACATCCCCCTGCTTAACTCCAGTTTGCACAAGTTAAATAATTAGTCATATAATACTCCTGTTTGCAGAATCAAAGACTTCCCCATAATCAAAAAGGCAAATATAATTTACGATTCGAACAAAACTGTTCTGCACAAATGCCATTAAAGGGAACATGTGATCTACGATAGAGTAATGTCATTTAAATCCAGCTTGGCATTCACCTGTGAGGTTCTTTTCCTCTATCCACTCCTGCAGTCTTCCCTTTGATAACAGTATGTGTACCATTTACTACAAACATTACACAGAGAAATTCCTCTATAATTATTTGGAACATCAATATTATCCTTTGTAAAGCCACCCCTGTCACATAGAGTATTGAAATACGTTGTAACAAAATCCCAACATCAAATTAGACTTGCATGCATTTTTCATCATTTCACCATTTATACTATCAAGGCCACTAGCTTTATGACTTTTCAGATTTTTCAAGGCCGTCATAATTTTATCCCTTGAAATTGGACGATTGAAATAATCGTCACTGGAATTAATATCATCACTGGTATCATTGTGATCATTTCCACCACCACTGCTTGGCTCATCTGTAGCATCACCTGTGTCTACGTCATTTTCAAGCAGTTTCTGAAAATGTTGAAACCTGTCTTCCAAACCAATGTTAATAGACGGTTGTTTTCATTTATTGTTAATTCTATGCATTGAATTCCGAAACTCCCTCTAGACATTCACAGAAGAAACCAACAGTTGTACTAAATTACTGTTCAACTATTTACGTTTGTGTTTCAAAAGAGTTTTGCAGTCATGCCTGGCTGCACATTAAGAAAAATGATCAGGTGGAAATAATGTGCGACGAAATTTATTTAAAAGGTTACGAGTCTTTCGTTTACCATTACGACATTCTACGCCATACCAGTCATCACAGATTTGTTGTGCATTTACATCAAACTGTATTTTATTTTTTTTTTTTTTTAATACATTCAGCTGCATCTTTTAGGCAACGGTTAATATATATTCAAAGATTCGTTAATATCAACATCAATTTTTCTAATTGCCATTTCTATTCTCTGCTGAAATTCAGGAGAGCACACTGCATCACCGAAAGTACTGGCATAAGTCTTATTTCAACTTTAAGTATCCAACAATGTTTATTTTTGCATTATTTATGTTTTCATTAGAAAATCTGAATTTCATCATTACAGACATATGCTCAAATTCAACTCTTTCTAAACACATGCAGTTCACAATCATTAACATGTTTTGCAAACAAACACGTGACATCATGAAATAATATTTATTGACGCTATTGCATCTCTAAGAAATGTATGTGTAGCGACCGTCGAAATCGCCCT
>JADBJO010022384.1:22500-28033 GCA_016801955.1 Conus betulinus | reverse complement strand
AAAAAATTTTCCGGTACAAGCCAAGCACTAGCCGGTACCATCCTAATCATGCAGCATAGAAAAATAAAATCAAAGTATTGGGGTCAATCATGCAAAACAACTGCAAGTGGCTACACGGACGGACTAATGCAACAACCGATGACAGCACAAATCATTTTGCAGTGCACGAAACGGGCAGATATCAAAGTAGAAAACTAGGGGAGAGGGGTGAAAATGCTTGGTTCACCCAGACAGAAATGGAACAAACGTTACCATAAACACTGGCTGTATTAATGAGCGCAGTCCATTTTTTAGCTCGGGTAAAAAAAAAGGGTGGAGAGGCAGGGGCAAGGGTGGAAGAGTGATGACGCGTGGCTGTCGTCACCACACTTCCTGTTTAGTTCCCACCACTTGCGTGGCCATCCTCTCATCTGACGATAACCAGGTGGCATTGAGACAGAGTGGAGTGGGGAGGAGGGAGAGTGGGGAGGAGGGAGAGTGGGGAGGAGGGAGAGTGGGGAGAGGAGGGAGAGTGGGGAGAGGAGGGAGAGTGGGAAGGAGGGAGAGTGGGAAGGAGGGAGAGTGGGGGAGAGGAGGGAGAGTGGGGAGGAGGGAGAGAGAGGGGGGAGGAGGGAGAGTGGGGGAAAATTGGGGTGAGGGGAGTGTCAAGAAGTCACAGAAAACAAGAAGGATATACTGAGCAAAGAGTTCAAAGTTCATTAGTTTGTCGTTTCCTTTCTTGATTACTGTCTCTGCACATTTTTGGTCATGGACGGTGCATGCAGAGACTTTCTACCCTGCTGCCTTGTTGCTGTTCATTCAGCTCGCTTGCTCTGCCTCTCCACTCTCCCTTATTTCTCTCTCTCTCTCTCTCTCTCTCTCTCTCTCTCTCTGTGTCTCGCTCTCTTTGTTTATTTCCCTTCTATTGTCTGTGTTTTTATGTGTGCAGACATGGAGGTTGTTTAAACTGACAGACTGTTTATTTACTAGCTTTTTTTATTATCTCGGTCAGTGTGACCATGTCCAGGTACTAGAACCTGTATTTATTTGTGCCACCCATTTTGTGTTTCAGTTGTTCCCACCCTGCTATGCAGTGTTCCCTATCGAAGACATGAGGCAGGTGTTTGACGACTTCTGTGAATGTCGCATCACAGGCCGCGCCATCTTCAGAGTGGGCAGCTCAGCGACGACGGTAACGGACAACCAGTAAAGGGACCCCTTCCAGCTTTACCTAGTCCTTGCAGAGATTTTTTTTCCAGGATAGGAGGAATCTCAGCAAACCCTTCATCAAACCAAATGGCAGTAGCAGCAGCAGCCCCCCTATGTAGATTTGCCCATATTTGTGTTCTTGAGGTGATGTGGAAGATGGAGGGCGGAAGCCCCAAGAGGATGCAGAAAAAGGGCCTGGGGACCTTTTTCAAGAGAGGGGAAGTGTCCGGACCTTTTCAGCCTTTCTGTGGAAAGATTTGGATCCCACATGCAAATGTCGGCTACTTCAGCTCGGGTCCTCTGGCTCTCTCTGCAGTTTTGCACTCCTGCAGACTCGCCTTTTGCATGGGATGAGCAAGTGAACGACGGGGCATCTGGTGGTTGATGTTGAAGTCCACAGCAGAGATGATCTTGTCAGGACAGATGGGAGGAGGAGGAGGGAGAAGCGAATGCTGTGAATATCACCGATATCTCTGCTGACGAGCGTGGATCTGCGGGGAACCATAAACAAGACATAGAAGTAGAACCGTTCCATCCGCAGGTGCAGATATGCTACGCATTTGAGACTGCTTCAGACTTGCAAAGAAGAAACTCGGACTGTGTCGTTTCTCAGTCTGGTCTGCTGAACTGCTCTTGTGTGGAAGTAGTAAGCTTCGTGCAGTCCTCGCTTGGACACATAATAGCTCACAAGACTTCTACAGTAGTATTCAAGCCATTTCTTTTAAAAGAGGCTTGAAAGGAATGCATTTCTGTGATGAACTGTGTGAGTGTGTGTGACAAGGAAGATGAAGTTTCCAAGGAGTTCAGAAAAATATGATGAGATCTTGCTAAGTTACCAGTATTGTAAAAGTTTCTCATGATCAGTGACTTAAACTGCGTTCAGCATGATTTTGGAATGAGAATGAATGTGCTTAGGGGAAAAGAAAAAAGCGGATGGCTTTATTTTTGAGTCGGAATTCATTGATATTTACTCTGAAAGTGAAGTTCAGAAGTGTGATGTAAGGAATGACAATAACAGTTTGATTGAATTGGAATGCATTTAGGTACCAAAGTAGTGTGTGGAGAGATGAATGGAAAGGAAAGGGTCTGGAGCGGAATTTATTAAGTTTAACTGCTGTGCAGGCTGGTTTTGAACAAACGGAATTAATGAATTTCTTGATTTATACATCTGTATTTATTTATTTATACCAGCATTTTTTATACTGTTATATACTTGCTAGGAATTTGGAATGGTTTTCTGTAGGTGTGTGCGATTGACATAATTAGGTGACTAGCAGATTTCGAAAGTATGGTCATGTGTATGTATATATTGCCGTGATTGTTACTAGGGAGGGAATGGTTGTGGCTGTGTTGACAAAACTGAGAAATGCCTACACATGCAAGTGTTCACCTCACACTTCTGCACACCCATGCACATGCACACTCAGACGCACACATGCACATGTGCGCACACACACACACACACACGCTCGTGCGCACTTACACACACCCACACACACTGACTCGCTCACTCTGAAGAAGGAAGCCAAGTGTGAATGCTCAAGAATGACTGTGTGTGGACGGGGCTGACCAGATGTAAATTATGCAAGTTCTGCGAGCATAGGGCATAGTGGTTTGAATGAACTGATACCTGGAATGGAAAAGGAACCCGGTGACGAAATCGGAAAAGGAAAGGTGACACTCAACCAGAAGAATGTTTGTGTCCAGAGAGAGATAGGCGAGAGTGCACAACCAGAAGAATGTTTGTGTCCAGAGAGAGAGGAGAGAGAGTGTACAACCAGAAGAATGTGGCCAGAGAGAGATAGGAGAGAGTGCACAACCAGAAGAATGTTTGTGTCCAGAGAGAGAGAGAGAGAGAGAGAGAGTGCACAACCAGAAGAATGTTTGTGTCCAGAGAGAGAGATAGGCGAGAGTGCGCTGACATTTGTATCAAAGAGGAAAAAAAAGAGAGATTAAAAGAAAGAAAGAAAAGAGGGTTGGGCATGGAATGGGGGTGAGAATTGATGCGATGTGTCTACTCGAAAAGGTGCTGCGATAATAACAAGTCAAAGAGAGCTACTTAAATCAAATTCCTCAAACTTGGCTTGCATGACTTGCATTGCTGTTCTGTGTCCTTTGTTTCTCCTCATTTTTCTCCAGTTTTCAGTGGACATTTCTGTTCGAGACTAAACATGACCTTGGGATTTGGAAACAAAGAAAGGGCAAAAGAACGCACCACCAAATGGAAGATAACTGATCTGGTGTGAAGCCTTGATGTCTGTGTGTGTGCTGTTGTTTTTAACAACTTCTCGTTTTATTAAAAAGGTTTGATAGTTCTATAGTTTTGATCCAAAATGACATGGATTGCTGCAATATAAAAGAAAAAAAAAATACCAAAGAAAGCCTAGTTGCTCATACGTTTAGTGTTTTTAAAAAAAAATCATGTGTTTTATGCTGAAAGAAAAAAAAATTATTATGCTTGATTGAAACATGACATTAGTACCCCTGGATCTAGATGTAAAGGGAAGAGAGGAAAAGGCAAGGTGGTCCTTTGTATACATTCAGACCAATATGAGAGAGAGCAGTGAGGTCTGTAGAATGGCAGGTTCTGATAGCATACACCTGTCAGCAAATGCACCAAGTTGTCAATTGCCATATTGTCTTCAGACTTACTGATTGCGTGGTTTCAAAATGAGGATGTTATTCCAAGAATGAATCCTAACCCCTACTTGCTTCCAGCTGCATTTCTGTCATAAATGAAGTTGAAGATGAAATTACGTGGTCTTAATTGAGATTTTTTTTTTTTTTTTTTTTCAATTTTCTTTAGTTTGTGGAGGTCAGTCTCGAGACTGAGTCACATGTACTTAGAGAGGATCTCTGCTCAGTGTCGACCCTGCAGATGACTGATGAAAATCCACCATTACCGTTGTTTTCTAGTGGTCATGTGGACGGATGCAGATGGACAGAGAGGCAGGACTTTTTTTTTTTTTTTTTTTACAGTCAGGTGTCTTAGATCAAAAATGTTCAAAAGTTATCACACGTCCCCAGTGAATTGTCACACAGCTTTTCTTAGTCAGAACTAGACCTTCCCCTATCTTCCACACTAGGGCCCCCTTACCACTGCCTTTTCCCCTCCCCTTCCCTCCCATAAAGAAACAAGAGTGATTTTCTCTCTTGGTGGCCAGTCCTCGTTTCACTCCCTTCAGGTTAAATGCAGGGACATCACTGATTGGCTGGTTGAGTGTTCCTTGACTTGACCTGTCAGAAGTCAGAAGAGCAGAGAATTCCACTTACAGCTGAAGCTGATGTAATTTGAAAATCGTACTGGATAAACCAAGGTGAAATCAAAGGGCCAGATCGTATTCCCCTCTGAGACTTTTATGATTGGATGCGACAGAAACTAGCTTGAACTAGTGTTGTGGGTTCCTTTCCAGCCAATCCAGGACATTTTGACTTGACTTGCTTGAATTTTTATATGTTCAACTCTTTCTTTTTTTTTTTTTTTTTTTACACTTGTGATTCTTCTTGTTATGTGTAATGTGATAGGCTGATGTAACTTAGTTCATAGATGATCTTAAACTCTGAGTGAGTGTCTGTTTGAACTGTAGATAGGATTGAAAGCATTTAAATGGGTGCTGGAAATAGGACAGATCATGGTGTAACTGAAACTGAAATCTCTTTGGTTTCTTGTCATCCTTTGGTTTCCCCCCACCCCCCCCCCCCCCCCCCCCCCCCCCCCCCCCCATTGATGATTCATGATCATTGTCACAGAAAGTATTATATTATTCATTTTTGCAGTCATGGTTTTGGAGTTCATTGTGCAAGTTATGTACATGTGTATAGTTGAAAAAACAAACAAAAAAACAAAAAAGCCAGATCAGTTTTTGTTTTTGATATAATTGTTTTGTGGTGGTGATGATGATAATACCATGAATGAAAAGACAAAGAAGTGTAATAAATACACACACAATCTCAGTTTTGCTTTATCCAGTGCTTGAAAACTTGAATCTGTCTCTGACTGAGTGAATCTATTTTCGGGTGCATGGCTTGTTCTTGTTCTTTGTATGTCTACCCTTCTCACAGAATCTGTCTTATCTCTTTTTCCCTTCAACTTATGTTGTTTTTTCCCAACACGTTGCAAATGCACTTGCAAGATTGACCTACTCCATGATGACTGGAAAGAGTGAGGTCTTGCTCATACACTAGCACCTACACACACACACGTTATGCATGCACATGCATAAAATTAATGTACATACACACACACACACACACTTAAACTCCCGTAAAATAGGTTCATCTGATTTTCAAATGCATTTCTGATGACATTATCATTCTTTGCAAAAAGCCATATGATTTTAAGACT
>JADBJO010022384.1:0-17500 GCA_016801955.1 Conus betulinus | reverse complement strand
TCACGTAGACGTAGAGAAGTTTCAGGGTAAAAATTTTACCGACTACTGCAGGTGTCCAGTTACTGTTTGTGCTTTTGTGTTATATCTAGATTTGACTACTGTCAATTACGATCATGCAGGTGTCCATTGCACCATATATCAAGAGTCACTGGGAATGTTCCACACTCAGCTGCGGTGTAGCATACACTCCACGCAAGACCAAAAGTTTTTACTCATTCAATTTCAATCATCATTCATGATTTCTCATGGTTATTTTCTTTCCGTCAAGGTTTAACGGCAGTTTCATCAGAAAATATCTTAAAAGTTCCAAACATTTGCCATTTAGACACACAAGTTATGCTTATTGTTCAAACAGCTCGATCTTAGTTTCACAAAAAAGCGGCTCTTTTTCAAATGGAAATGACCTTGTGGAATCCGTCTTCAACATTCTCATCCTCATGGATCAGCATTTGAAAAAAAGAAAAAAAAAGAAAGAAAAGAAATGTAAACAGAAAAAAAGAACAGAAAAGAAATTCTGTGGCCCTTCATGTCCAGCCCTCATATGACGTCAGTTTCGATCACCTCTCCACGTCTATAATCTTCGTTTGGGTGTGACGGTATTAACAGGTTCATGGGGAATGTCGTTTGACGAATTACGGTGCCACCCTTCGAAGGGAGAGCTCACGCATGTTAGCTCTGCGGCCCTAAGCAATCACTGTCGTCATTAGCGGGCTTGGTAGGTGGTGTCCTGCGCATGTTGAACCAGAACAGGCATCACTATTAAACACCACCGAAGTAGATCAGTAGCAATGCAGTGTCTCCTCTGGTGGGTTGCCTCATGATGACTACTCATTGATTGCTCCCTGTGGATTGCCGGTGCTAGGCTGTAGCGGGACGGGCTAGGCAGTGGCTGTGGACGGCGGAATAAGCGGCGTTGGTGGAAAGCCATCGAGGTGGCACGGGAGATGAAGCAGTTTAAAAAAAAAAAAAAAAAAAAAGGAAGGAAAGAAAGAAAGATAGGCAGATAGAAAGAAAGAAAAGAGAGGAGAAGAAAGAGAAAGAAGTGAAAAATCCTATTAGACAACTTCCCTGGTAATGTTCACAGCACGGTAGTAGATCACGTTTTATACACCCGGCCTGCTTTGTAAGCGGAAGCGTGATGACATCTCTCCAGTCCTTCAGTAACTTCATTGGCTCCCTATATACAAATGGATTGAAAAAAAAAAAAAAATTTCGGATTTTGTCTCCAATTTTTAAGCCCCCCCCTCTTCCAACCCCACGGGTTCTTTCCGTCTGTTTTTCTCTTTCCCCTTTCTTTCTTCTTCATTGTTTTCTTTTGTTCCTTCCTTCCATCCTTCCTTTTTCTTTGCTTCTTCCTTCTTCCTTCCTTCCTTCTTTCCTTCTTTTCTTTCTTTGCTTTTTTTTTTTTTAGACCACAATGTTTTAAAGTTAAGTCCATCTCCTCTCTGTCGAGACAGCTTTAGTTATCTGCAGGCACACATATTCTGTCTGCGCCTTGAGTGAAAATGATAAGCATCAGGCTCTCACTGTTTTTCTTACTATTCACAAACTCCCTGGGATTCTCTCGCCTGCGACTTTATATCACCTAGAAAATACTGCTAACTTCACACACACACACACACACACACACACACACACACACACACACACACACACACACACACACACACTTGCTCGCACGCACGCACACGCACGCACGCACACACGTACGTACGTACACGCACGCACGCACACGCACGCACACACAAACACACACACACACACACACACACACACACACACACACACACACAACACACACTCACACACACACACACGCACTTGCTCGCACGCACACACACGCACTTGCTCGCACGCACACACACGCACGCACGCACGCACACACGTACGTACGTACACGTACACGCACGCGCGCACACGCACGCACAAAAACACACAGCACACACGCACACACACACACACACACACACACACACACACACACACACGCGCGCGCGCGCGCGCGCGCGCACACACACACACACATACGCGCATGAATGCACACACGCACGCACGCGCGCGCGCGCACACACACACAACAAACAAACAAACAAACAAACACAACACACACACACACACACACACACACACAACACACACACACACACACACACACCACACACACACACACACACACACACACACACACACACACACACACACACACACCTTGAAAGTATTTCAAACTGTTCAACAACTATTTTAGGCAGTAGTCTTTTTTTCTGTCATGCTGTGATTTTCATGCCATTTAAATCTGCCCAGAACACAGGGGTGCACGGGCAGATCAGTTCAGTTCAGTGGTTTATTTAACGTCTGTTCACCATTGATGATATTAGACGAAAAATAATCTAAACACAGAACACAGGGGTGCACGTGCATCATGATGTGTGTGTGTGTGTGGTTGAGATCATTGTCAACTTTCCACATTGGAATGTTTAGCTACCCGCAGTATACAGTCATGATGCATTTTCTTTTTCTTTCTTTAATTGGATGATTATCTTAAAATTTGATGTTCGTTGTTCACGCATCTTTGTATGCTGATATTATCCCCCCCCCCCCCCCCCCTTTTTTTTTTCTTTTGTACTCTATGCCGCACAGTAAAGCGCTAGGTAGCGTATAGCCATTTTAGATGGGGAGCTATATAGATTTGTAACGACGATGACGACGACGACGACGACGACAAAACAATAACAAGCACAGCAGCAGTAGCGGCAACAACAACAACAATAATAAAAGCATAATAATATTAATAATAACTTGTATTATATATCAATATAAGTAGCAGTAGTATTAGCAGCAGCAGCAGCAGGAACAGCAGCAGCAGCAGCCGCACGCAGCAGGAGATAAGCATTTACCGAAAATGGACTCTGGGTGCACTGAAAAAACGGTACGGCAAATCCCCCGTTGAGCGAGACTGTATCCCCCTTTTAGCTTTGGTGTATAGTGTCGCCATGAAATTACGTAGGAGAGACTGATCGAGCCTCATACTGCCGTGCCACCCAGAAAAAAAAAGCCCTTTCTACTCTCTCTGGTGCCACCCCCAGTAGAATGTCTTCCAGGCTGGCCATCTTGCGGTCGTGTTTATTTAAAACAGGGAGAAGACAGCCATTGCTGAGAGAACCGAAGCGATGAAGGAGAAAACTCCGATTGGAAGGACTAGGAGAAGGCGGAGGAGATTGAGAGAGGAGGAGGAGGAGGAGGAGGACGAGGACATGAGGAAGGAATGAGGCGGATGGAGGAGGAGGACAAAGCAAAGACAGGCCAAGAGGATTAATCGCGGGTGTGATTTAAGACAGGGCGTGTAGAGTTGTCAGGTGATGCAACAATTTCATGGCGCTACTGGGTCCGCATATACCGAACGAACTCAAAGACCAGCTATTTTGAGGGTGCAAACTGTCTTCAGGAAGAAGAAGAAGAACAGAAAGAAGCAAACGGACAAGACTGAGGGAGTGTGGGAAGGGAGGGGGGGGGGGGGGGGGGGGGGGAGAGACCACAGAACATGAAAAAAAAGAAGACCGAGAAGAAGAAAGATCATAAGAAGAAAATAACCAGAATAACAAACAAACAAAAAATCAAGAAGAGAGACAGAGAGAGAGAGAGAGAGAGAGAGAGAGAGAGAGAGAGAGAGAGAGAAGATAATAATGATGCTTAAAGCCCAGCCGACCGCAAAGGGCCATATCAGGGCTGTCACGAGAGAGAGAGAGAGAGAGAGAGAGAGAGAGAGAGAGAGAGAGACAGACAGACAGACAGACAGACAGAGAAAGAGGAGGAGGACGAAGAGGAAGAAGAAGAGAAAGGCATGCACAGAGAGAGAGAGAGAGAAAGAGAGAGAGAGAGAGAGAGAGAGAGAGAGAGGGGTAAAGTCCTTTATTTTCAAGGATAGTTGATAAGCACATACAAACATTTTTTCCCGTCTAGTCCAGGAGAGAGAGAGAGAGAGAGAGAGAGAGAGAGAGAGAGAGAGAGAGAGAGAGAGAGAGAGAGAGAGAGAGAAGCTACAGTTGAGCCCAAGACCAACGAAGACACAACACGTCATTGCTGTACATACACACAACCACCGGCATTCATGCCGGGGTAGATAGATCATCTCCATCAGGCGTCACCCGAGCCGCCAGATAATCGCCGTGGCCACGATGAGGGTGTTGACTGAAATGCAAAGCCACCGGCAGTTCCCAGTGGGTCATGGGAGATAACACACAGCAGAGTCTGAGGCCTCTCTGTGTGCGGTGCAGGCAGTTATAGCCCCTCCCGTCCGGGGTACCAGGCCTGCTGATAACGCTTTCCTTCAAACTGTGCGGAACTTGAAAGCACCGAGGTCTGGAATGGGACGGTGGAGAACATAGAAGCACGTGGTGCACGTTACATTTAAAAGTTGTTGCTACACACGAAGACATGTTGTTGTAGGAATAACGCGTTTAAGTGGCGTGGCCATTGAACGCGTTGCTTTTCTGCTCTCTCTCTCTCTCTCTCTCTCTCTCTCTCTCTCTCTCTCTCTCTCTCTCTCTCTCTCTCTCTCAGAGGTTGACAACACCTTGCCGAGGCGAGCTGAATATTTGCGAACAAACAAACAAACAAACAAAAAAACAAACAAAACAAACCCAAACTAGCGTTGTTTTTAAATCGCCCCCACTGGCAAATATTCATAGACAGAATTCTTCCCAACGTGCCATTTTTTTTTTTCTTTTGGCGTGTGTTATTGGTAGCAAAGGTAAAAACTAATGACAAGAAGACCGAAATCTACCTTGAACTCGTAATGATTGTGGTAGCGAACGTTACAAAGAGTCATGGTACGTCTATAACAACGCTGCTTTCCGATTGGTCAGAATAAAGAGTCTAATCTGATTGGCCAGTGACATTGACTCTAGAACAACTGAGCCTTCTGCAACAGACAACACATTACTCTGCCAGTCTGCCAGTCTGCATTCCGTTCTTACTAGTGCAACCTGATCCGCCCCTGCCTCAGTCTCATGTTGATGCCAAGAAGAGAGAGGCGGTGTCAGGGTGGAGACCAGTGACCGGTTCTTCAACCTCCCTCTTGGGGCGCGTGCTGTGCTTTCCTTTTTGTGCCGACACTGATGTCCTGATCTCTCGCTAAAACCGGGGTGATGATGCAAGTCTGTCGGGACCTGTCCAGCCGAACGGTTTACCTCCCCTGTTCACTTTATCTCTCTCCGAACCGCCGCCGTCTACTTCCGGTGGAGTCCGAGCCACTTCCGGAAGGAGGTTACAATGTAGGTACCGTAAGTTTGATACCATCCGCCAGAAACAGTAAGAGTTGGTAAACAACAGGTAGATATGGTAGACTGCACTTGATGGTAAACAACAGGTGAATCTGACAGACTGTACTTGATGGTAAACAACAGGTAATATGGTAGACTGCACTTGATGGTAAACAATAGGTGAATCTGACAGACTGCACTTGATGGTAAACAACAGGTAAATATGGTAGACTGCACTTGATGGTAAACAATAGGTGAATCTGACAGACTGCACTTGATGGTAAACAACTGGTGAATCTGACAGACTGCACTTGATGGTAAACAACAGGTGAATCTGACAGACTGCACTTGATGGTAAACAACAGGTGAATCTGACAGACTGCACTTGATGGTAAACAATAGGTGAATCTGACTGACTGCACTTGATGATAAACAACAGGTAAATATGGTAGACTGCACTTGATGATAAACAACAGGTAAATATGGTAGACTGCACTTGATGATAAACAATAGGTGAATCTGACAGACTGCACTTGATGATAAACAACAGGTGAATCTGACAGACTGCACTTGATGGTAAACAACAGGTGAATCTGACTGACTGCACTTGATGATAAACAACAGGTAAATATGGTAGACTGCACTTGATGATAAACACAACAGTAAATATGGTAGACTGCACTTGATGATAAACAACAGGTAAATATGGTAGACTGCACTTGATGATAAACAACAGGTAAATATGGTAGACTGCACTTGATGATAAACAACAGGTAAATATGGTAGACTGCACTTGATGATAAACAACAGGTAAATATGGTAGACTGCACTTGATGATAAACAACAGGTGAACATGGCAAACTGCACTTGATGATAAACAACAGGTGAATCTGGCAAACTGCACTTGATGATAAACAACAGGTGAATCTGACAGACTGCACTTGATGATAAAACAACAGGTGAATCTGGCAAACTGCAGTTGATGGTAAACAACAGGTGAATCTGGCAAACTGCAGTTGATGGTAAACAACAGGTGAATCTGGCAAACTGCAGTTGATGCTGAACTGTAAGCAAATCTGACAGAGTGCTGTTGATGACAGATTGCAGGTAAACCTGCCAGACTGTAGCTGATAGTGAAACACAGTAAAATCTCTCAGGCTGTTGCGGATGATATAACATGATGTAAATTTGATCGACTGAAATTGATGGTAGACAGCAAGTACATCTGACAGGCTGCAGTAAGTGGTAAACAACAGGCAGACCAGACAGCCAGCAGTAAGTGGTAAACAAAAAGTACATCTGACAGCCTGCAGTAAGTGGTAAACCACAGGTAGATCAAACAGACTGTAATTGACGGTGGACAACATGTAAAATTTGACAGACTGCAGTCGACAGTTGACAGGTGAGTGAAATCAATCACACTTTGATGGTAGTTGAAGGATTGATGAATCTCACTGAACTTCGCTCCTTGGTTGAAATTGTTGTTCCTGATCAGATGGTGCTCCTTAAAGGAGAAACAAACAAACAAGCAACCAAAAGATAGTCTTTTTGTTTGTATTGATTATAACAGGATTTTGATCTTCACTCTCAGTGAATTCTGAATTGAAACCAAACATCGTTTCGGACCGGTGAATCTGATCAGAGCTTGATCCTTCACCGTTCAGACTATCCATTATCAGATAAATGATGATCCTGATAATACCAAGGTCATAGTAACAAAAAAATAGTCAATGAGATTGACAGTAATTTTTTGCTACTCTTAGTGAGCCTGAGAGTCTACTAGTAAGTCTGGCAGTCAAATACATCGGTACTGTGAAACCGAATGGGCATATTGACCGTTGAAGAGAATTAGTAGTTGTGACTGTCTGATCGTTGCTAGGAGATCCACGAATCTGGTAGAAACCTGGCCCACGCTAAAGGAATAAGTGAGTCTGGCAGTTGCTAAGGAAATAGGGACTTTGGTCGTTGTTAGGAACTGTTGAGTCTGACGACGGCATAACAATAATTAGAAAAAAATCCTTTACGCAGAAAATCTTGAAATGTACGCACGCGCATACTTGCACTGCGTACCGTATCATTTCAGACCTGATTATACCAACGGCACTATGTGAAACTTTGCATTTCTGAACAAAATACTTTTTTTGCATAGCCTAGGGTATACCAAATGTGCGTGACTTGAAGAAACGATTAAATGGGCTTGCACGGGCTATTAATGAGCTGTCATAGGCTGTAAGATTAGGAGCTACATATTTGAAGATCACCAGCCTTTAGTATCAATAACAGTTGTCCACAGTCGTCCTTTGCCAACGACCGAACAGCCACTGAAGCCAGCATGTGAAAAATCACCCAGCTGTGTTGCACGCCAGTTACTGAACAGCCCAAAACTTTATACCCTCCAGCTTTGATGCGATGTTGACATCATCGCCGGATTTTCCTTAGTGTTGTGATTCCCAAACCGTTCCTCTAAAAATTTGGGACTATGCGTGTTTTAACAGCGTGCCCATGCTCTTTCGTTTTCCTTGGCTCTTTTACACTGGCCGCAGTCAGACCAGCAGCTCTGGGAGGGTGGTATCAACACCACATAGAAAGAAGGCTTTCGGAACCAACTGTCATCTTACTGCCATGGTTATTATGTTGGCGTAGTATATAAGAATAAATCTTTCAGAGCATTTTTAAAACCTGTCTTCTATGGATTATATGTGAATGCATCTCTCTCTCTCTCTCTCTCTGGCTGGCTGGTGAACTGGCTGGCTGGTTGGCTGTCATTCCCTCTATTGCTTGATTTATGAACATTTGAGTGTCCTTTCTTCTGTGTGTGTGTGTGTGTGTGTGTGTGTGTGTGTGTGTGTGTGTGTGTGAAAGCAAGTGCGTGAGTACTCATATGCGCATGTACACAGACGTGTGTGTAACACGACTGAAAGAAACAAAGAATGCGTGTGACTACTGTAACCCGCCAATTTGTAAGCAGCGCCGATTTGCAAGCGCTTACAAATCAGCGCATATTGCATGACTTGTAAAACCGCCGATTTGTAAGCAGCACCGATTTGTTAAGCGCTTTACAAAACGGCGGGCGCTTTATATCCTGTTTCTTTGGATTGAAACGATAAACTATAATTACGCTTTCAGTGATTATTCATGCAATTTTGATGACTTTCTATTTTATCAAAACAGCGGACTGAAATGCGGTGTGTGTGTGTGTGTGTGTGTGTGTGTGTGTGTGTGTGTGTGTGTGCGCGCGCGTGTGTGTGCATATGTGTGTGGGTATATGTGTATGTATATCAGTTTGTGTATGTAAGCCTGTGCATATGTGTGTGTTGGAGGGGGAGGAGGGGGGGGGGGGGGAGTAAACAGTCTATTTCTTTTGCCCTGTCTCCCACACAATCAAATTTCGAAGTCGAAAGCAGAGGACATTGTTGACATGCTTTTATTTATATTTGTTCATTCTGTAAACGTCACATGAACTACAAAGTGAACTAAAATTGTTTGTTTTTAACGCAATTTCAAGCACATTTCACAGTCGATAACATAAACACAATTTTCACACTCAAATGAAAACGAAATCGTAACTCAGCTTATACTGAGTGAAGAGAATAGGAAAATGTTAAACTAGTGTGCAGTTTTCATACTTTCACCAGAATATTTCACTAAAAGAATAGATATGATTGCCAGACACAATAAGTAAAGAGACAATGCAGGAAAACTATTCGTGGATGCTGAAAATGTTAATTGTAAAACAAACTAACGAACAGACAACAGCCGTTTGCATGTTTAACCAAAATTTAGTGGTGGACAGATGAAAATGAAACAAAAAAAATCATACGCTTCCTCCCTCTTGGAATTGTGTGCATCAAAGCAAAGTTAAATCATAATTACACATCTTTATTATCTTTTATGGCCGCAGTAGGATAGTTGCCCATTTTCATACATAAACTGAACTTGAAACGAGCATAATTTGTTTAACTGTACAAGTTTTAATGGACAAATTCCAGACCCCTGAACATAAATGTGATAAGTAACCTATATTCATTTCTAAACATGTTGAATGTTTGGACAAGTTAATGATCCTCACCTGCAAAATATCGTTTTAAAATTGCTACACGTTTTTTTCTTCAGTAGAGTCTAGGAAAAAAGAATCATGCAGGAGAGTGTTGGGTTGGATTTCATCTGCTTTCGTGTCTCAAACAAATGAAATTCCATGTTTGAAAGCTCCACCCATGATGATAATATGTCTTATACTTCAAAGGAATAGGAACACATTCCCTAATGAATTTTCTGCCTCTGTTGATAACCAGCATAAAACTACATCTTAGCAAAAATCAGAAATTTTTGACTAGATCATTTTGGATTTCTCACTTTCAAAATGAATAACGTCCTTCATTTTGGATCTAATTGGGTCTTATTTCAATTCTTATATATTCTGAAAACTTCCAGAAAATAACTAACGGATTGAGCTGGCACCCATTTCAATGTGCCGCACAGTCGTTTTGCCTTCCAGATAAAGAGGGTGTGTAGAGAGTTAAGGTCATTCAGTTATATCGAATAGGTCACATAACTCAAGACTAACGCATGTATTACATGAAATTCTGCTTATTACTCTGTTATATTTATATTTTCCCTCCTGTGTATAAATCGCTCAAAACAAGTATCATTTGCTTCAGGAGTGTCATGGATAAAACGAGGAAATTCATAATTTAGACCCCTACTTATACGAATCAGTGTGCGACTGAGAACTAAGTATTTCTTTGATGAAGCTGAAAGTTTGCATACAATTGGGCAAAAGGGTACTTGCAATGTGAGAGAGAGAGAGAGAGAGAGAGAGAGAGAGAGAGAGAGAGAGAGAGAGAGAGAGGAGGGGAGAGGAAGTAGTAAAATAAGTTGGCAGACTTGTCTTTTTCTCTTCGTTAGTGTGCTCCTCAAAACGACGTGTGTCAGTCCGCCATCTTGATGAGCAAAATAGAAAGTCATCCAAGTTGCGGGAATATCACTGAAAGCGTAATAATAGTTTCTCGTTTTAATCCAAAGAAGCAGGATATAAAGCGCCCGCCGTTTTGTAAAGCGCTTTACAAAACGGCGGGGGCTTAACCCGCCGATTTGTAAAGCACCCGCCGATTTGTAAGCAGCGCTTACAAATCGAGCGCTCTACAAATCGGTGCTGCTTACAATCGGCGGTTTACAAGTCATGCAATATGCTCCGACTTGTAAGTGCTTACAATTCGGCGCTGCTTACAAATCGGCGGGTTACAACTACATCTCCCGTTTGTCTTTAATGACATTGTTCGTTTAATTCACCTTATTTCTTCAATATGCTTTCAGTCATATCCCCCCCCCCCCCCCCCCCCCCCCGTTTATAAGTTGGCTCGGTGGAACACGAGCAAATGAGCTACTGATTCTCTGCCCCTTTTCCAGTGGTGTACACACATGCAGGCTCAACAGAGCCAAGGTCTTACAAACTGGAAATGGTGAGAGAGGGGCTGGACAATATTTGACTGATATCTTGGACGTTGATATCAATAGAATTTTCTTTATAAACTGGAGTTAAGACAGAACATTCTCTCAACAAATGATGCACTGAAATAGGATTACCACAAGTACAAAAAACATGGCAAGAATATTTTGTGTTCCATGCATTTAACTTGAGTTTTTCTCCACAATTTCTGTTATAAACACAATTTTCTAACTTTAGCAACATTTCTGACGAAGATGTTTTCAGTGAAGTGAAGATAATGAATTACGATCGAGGCAATGTTTAGCTCCCAGTTTTAGCAAGTATGTCTGCTGCTTCATTTCCATTTCAACCCACTATGAGAGGGAACCCAGCAAAAGTCAATACATATTCCATGAATCCTTAAACAGTGTGTATGAGGTGATGAATATCAAAAAGTAAATCTTTCCGAGCCTTACATCCCAATGTTCCAGAGACTGCAAGACAGATTTTGAATCAACACATATGAGAATATTGTGAAAAGGCATGGGAGCATCATAAATGTAGCTCAAAGCCATCAATATTGCATATAATTCTGCTGTAAATATGGAAAATCCTTTGCCAAGATGATAATTCTTTTTTTCACATTTAGGCTAGGAATGACAAAACCAGAACCCACTACACCAATGTTATCTAGGACTGAGCCATCAGTGTAAATTTTCAGGTGATTGTGATTGCTATAAAAATTGTCAAGATGAACTCTGACCTCACTAACCAAGAGATTAACGTTTTCAGTTTTAGAAACACTTGTGTAATTATAATCAAAAAAATTCCACACAAATGCTCCCAAGGGGGAATCTTAGGCGTGATGGGATCTTCAGAAACTGTTGATAAATCAATGTTACAATCAGACATAAGCTTATACGCGTAATTTCTAATTGGTTGTAAATATAAAATATTTCTAGCTCGTTTGGGATAATCTTTGTTCGAATCCATCAATAGTTCTGCTGTAACTGAGTTCTTAACTGACAGACTTCTAATCACATATTTTGATACGTCTAAGAGCCGTTGTTCTCGAAAAGGTAAAACCTCTGCAGCTTGATAACTTTTGATAGTATTTGCATGAACTGGTACACCTAAGGCCAGTTTCACTGCTTTGCTATCCAAACTTTGTAGCTTTTTTAACAGATATTTTGGAGCAGAATAATATACTTCTTGGCCATACTTTAATTTGGATCGAACTAAAGAAGAAGACAAATGCAGTAAAGTTTTCGTGTCTTGCCCCCAAGGCTGATAGTTGATTATTTTTTTAAAAAAGTTTAATCTTTTTCTTGCCTTGGTTAATAAATGTTCTATATGCTTTTTCCAACTAAGTTTTGTTGTCAAAAAGACTCCTAAAAATTTAACACAGTTTTGATATTTCAAGATATTATCCTCTAATTTCAAAATGGGTAAATGGAAGGATTTTCACCATTATTAAATAGCAGCAGACATGTTTTTTTTTTCACTGAGAATTTTAAACCATTTTCTTTTATATAATTTGATAAATTGTTTAGTTCCTGTTGATAAATTGTCTGCACGTGACTGATAATCCTCTTATTCGAACTTTTTTCTTAAACTGGTGTTTATCCATATTGCAATATCATCAGCGTATTGAACCACATGTGTGTTCTTAGACAAAGCTTTTGGAAGATCATAAACAAAAATGGAGAATAAAATTGGAGCAATGATTGAACCTTGTGGAATCCCCATATCTATACTTTCTGAAAGAAGAGTAGGTATTGCCAATTTTTGTACACATGTGTCTATCCTTCAAAAAGGCTTTAATATATCCATACAATTTGCCACAAATTCCGATCTCCTTTAATTTGAATAATAATCTGGCATGCCAAACACTGTCATATGCCTTTTTAACGTCAAAAAATGTTGCTAGTGTACTTTTTCTTCGTGAAAATTGACGTTTGACCTGAGTAGTAAGCTTAACCAAATGATCTGTAGTGCATCTCCCTTTCCTAAAGCCAGCCTGCTGAACTGGAATGATGTTATTTTTTTTCACAATAAAAAGTGATCCGTTTGAGTATGATTTTTTCCATAATTTTTCCAACATGAGAAGTAAGCGAAATTGGTCTATAGCTGTTAACCGAAGATCTAATTTTGCCCTCTTTTAGAACTGGTACAACTACTGAACTCTTCCAGATTTTAGGAACAGCGCCAATATCCCAACATTTTTGGAATAAAGAATGTAGCAAACCTATCCAAGAAGAAGGCAAGTGACAGAGCATCTGGTAAGAAACGCCATCTAGACCAACTGCTGAAATTGAAGAAGAAACAGAAGCTAATGCTTCTTTCAATTCTGTAATTTGTAAAGGAGAATTTAAATAGTGTTCTTGAATTGGGCTAGGGTCTGAATATATCTTATCTTTTTCTTCTTCGGTTGTTCTAAAAAGCTTAGCCTCTGAATTTAGACTTGC
The DNA here is from genome assembly GCA_016801955.1 of Conus betulinus. Classification (NCBI taxonomy): domain Eukaryota; kingdom Metazoa; phylum Mollusca; class Gastropoda; order Neogastropoda; family Conidae; genus Conus; species Conus betulinus. The sequence goes on along the minus strand of JADBJO010022384.1, from coordinate 4,349 downwards.
AGAACAACTGTTACATGAAAAAGTATTCACAAATGCCTCAGCCTTATCCAAAGCAGTTGGAAATTCCGTATCTAGTTTCACAGGAAATGACTGTGTCCTGTTACAATTTTTCATCTCTTTTATTTTCTTCCAAACTTTGTACATATCCTTTGATTCGGTAATCTCCGAGTAGCAAAATATTTCCCAATATGTCTTTTTTGCTTGAGCGATGACCTTTTTGCAAATATTTTTCTGTATTTTCATGGATTGAAATTTCTTCAGTCTTATTTCTAATCCATGACTTAAATGCCTTGCGCTTTGATGTCACCGCTATTTTACACTCCCTCCGTCCACCACACATTACCAATATATTTACCAATTTTCTTGTAACCACATTTTGGTATCGCCTTATCCGCTGCAAGTAGTAATATTTTCTTAAAATTTGAATAAAATTCATCGATATTTTCACTGATTATTGAATCAGGATCATGAGACTCTAAGAATTTAATGTAATCTTCCCAATTCGCAAATTTGTAATTGTATTTTGGTATGTTTTCCACTGGATCTGTCGAGTTTGAATTGACATTGACATTGAGAGCGATGGTAATGGGAAGATGGTCACTTCCAAGACAATCTTCTCCTGGGGACCAATCATAATCTACAGCTAAGTTTGAGGACACTAAAGACAAATCAATAGCGCTGGGATTGTGAGTTGAGACATCAGGAATTCTTGTAATGCGACCATCATTCAATAATATTAACTCCGAATCTACAACATTTTCAACAAACCTATTACATGTTACTTTAGAGCTGTTTGTATCCCAGAAAGGGCATGGGCATTAAAATCACCCAAAACTATCCATTTTTTCTAGAGAAATCCGTATTTTTAAGCCAATCTGTATTGTCCTCCTTTGGACCGGATGGGTAATACATTGATAATATGTTATATATTGAGCTATCATTTACTTAAACTGCAGCACCGACAGCAAAACAACCTTCTTTATCATTTGGTACTGGCCACGGAAAAATATTTGAATATTCAAGCCACACCTTATATATAATGCGCATTGAACTTTTTCATTTAACCTGTTAATGGTAAAAAGTGGAGGATAATAAAAATCCTTTATATTGGGAAGCTTCTGTTTTTCAACATTGAGAGACTGAAGGGCTAGCACACAATAATTTCCCTGCAGAACATGATTTTCGAATGATGGCAGGTTAGTGGAATAGACCTTGCATTCCACTGTAAAATTTTGAAACATCCATTACATTGTTGCTTCATAAGAGTTTATCTTCAAGTTCAATATTCATTGAATCATTTTCTGACAACCCATGGGGGGAGCCATCGGCCACCAGGAGGAGGCAGGAAGTCCCGGGGGCGCGACCATCCTCTGCCAAAGAACTTTCCCCGCGTCTGTCTGCGTTTTGGGCCGCTCCCAGAAGAGATTATGGAGATGTCGTCCAAGGAAGCCAGCCATCAACCGCGCCCCTTCGTGACTGGGGTGAAGGAGATCCTGATAATGTCTCACCTGACTGACAGCGTCATATACCCCACGAAAGAAAACGTTTTTGATTTTGTTTTTTTCAATGCACACGGAGTATACATGAGCATTGTATACCACGCGCTTTGCCTCCAGTCTCTCTAGTCTAACCGGAAGAGCCTTACTGAAAACTATTTTGGCTTTGGGGAACGCATCCTTGACAGTCTCTATGGCAGACACCATTTTTCTTCCGCTTTCAACTGCTTCTTTTCCTTTAAGGTCGTTTATCCCCACGTGCAAAACTACGCACTCTGGATCAGGAGACAGATCTTCCCTAGCCTGTTCAGCTACTGTTTGGATGTCATCAATAACAAAAGCCTTTCGGGTTGCAACTTGAAGACCATAGGCCATCCCCAGTCGGACCGAATCAATCTTATTGAAGGTAGAATCACTAATAATCAAAACACTGGGGGAGTCAGAATGTTCCTTGTTGTTCTGGTGTTCTTTGTCCTGAGTTCTCCACGCCCAATTTCGCGTCATCTTTCCAGCGTCAGAGAGAGAGAGAGAGAGTGTTGTGTGTGTGTGTGTGTGTGCGCGCGCGCGCGTGGGTGTGACATGCTTATGTATGTCTACACACAGACAGATGGCGATGGAGAGAGTCACGGGGGGGGGGGGGGGGGGGGGGGGGGGGGGGGGAGACAGAGTTTCTTATCACATAAATGTATAATATGTATGCCTGGATTATTGGGTTTAAGTAGGTGTTTCTAGAATCAGAGCATAAAAACAGCGTGTATAGACCTTCAGCTTGTGTGTGTGTGTGTGTGTGTGTGTGTGTGTGTTTTACGTGGAATGATTGGAGTGAAAGCAGGACTGGAAGTGTGTTTGGGGAGGGATAGGGGTTGCGAGAGTAACAGAACTTAGAAATGTGTGATTTTGCCCTGCTGCTGTTACAAAAAAAAAAAAAAAAAAAAAAAAAAAAAAAAAAAAACTCATTTCCTGTTAATTCCAAACTCATCCGCTGCAGTTGAGAAATCGAAATTCCTGAATGCAAAGGGATAGAGAGAGAGAGAGAGAGAAAGAGAGAGAGAGAGAGAGAGGGGGGGGGGGGAAGAGGGGGACATGATATGCTGCATTGCAAAAGAGTGAAATCTTAGAGATGAGGTAGCAGATTTGTGAACTCAAAACAATGACCTGAAAAGAACTAACGCCGATGTTTCACACTAGATCAAAAGCACAAAAAAATATGCCATTGACTGTAAGCCATTAGGTGTTTGTGTCCAAACAGAAACCAAAACACAACTAGTGATAGAGTGTGTGACAAGTACTTCTGCTGCACTACCATCACACGTCTCCAGCAGAACCAAACGGTCATAAAAGTTTCAAGTGCAGACTTTGTATGTGTGCATGCGTTGGGGGAGGAGTGCATGCATGCCTGCATTCTGCATGCAAGTCTTTTGTGTATTTGTATAATCTTTTTTATGTGTCTTAAAGAGTGGAGGGGCCAGTGTCACTTTCTCTCTCTGTCTCAAGGCTTGTGACTACCCCTTATACATCTCTCGTTCAAATGACAACATGAGAGAACTTCAACTTCCGTTTCTTTTATTGCCCAAATGTTGTTGTTTGGGGCATAGGTGATGAGGTCTTACAATGATAAGAAACCCTACATCCCTAACTAAATGGGCGAGTCGAATCTGATGTTTGCCCAATTAATTTCAAATTTTCCCTTCAGAAGATTCCCTATCTCTAAAACAAAAAACCCACCGAGCTATATGAAACAAAGACAAAAAAAAAAAAACATTCTTAGCTTTCTACTAGTAGTATTAGGATCATGACACAACATTCATCGAAATAATAACATAAGTGAAAAACACATGAAAAATATATAACAGGAATTACCCCTAAAAAATAAAAGTGAAAGAACAAAGGAATACTAGCATAAGTGATACACAAGAACAAATACATAACAGGAAATACTCTTAAAGAATGAAAGTGCCAAGGAAAAAAGACATTGGTTTATTTGCAAACTGATGTCATAGAGGGCTAGGAACTTGAGGCCATGGGTGGATCTTGAACTCAAACCACACTATTGGTTTTCACATCACTGCACTAGCCGCTTATGCCTGGTTATTTTCCACCTTACGTAAAGAAATATTGGTATGGACACGTACATAACATTATAAACACTGCCAACTTCCCCTAAGAAGCATCAGCGTGCCTATCCTTTAGAGGCTTTAGCACTTCCCATCACAGACTGTGACATCTCAACCCTTACAGTTTTAGACTACACAACAGTCCAACTGTGAACTTCTTTTGTTGCATGGACTTGCCCTATCATTTGGTAGTGTCCAATACACATTTAGCTAAGGACCTCAAGAACCATGCATCCTCATCAACCCAAACAGGCTTTTACCCCCATTTCAATTGCTAGCAACTCTCACCCCAAAATGGTAGCTTCCTTTTAGGTTTGAAATATTTTGTACGTACTCTTTACTCACACTACTCTATTATTTGTTATCACTATCAATATATCTAATAACTGATAATAAACTACTAAAGGCTAGAACGAAGAGTTCCTAACTAGACCCAATCCGAAAGTAGAAAACAAACCAGGTCACTTTTGAAAGGGAAATAACACCCCTGTTTCTAGTTGCCACCTCCGGGAACTAATATGTGCGGTTGCTTCCCTTTGACCGCATATGTCGTTGACATGTAGCAATTGGAAACCAGTGGACCATCGTAAAAATGGCTTTCCTGTGCCTATGGCAAAAACCTTTGTTCATCAGCATACTTTGGGAGAAGTTACCACCCCCTTTTTTTTTAAGGGCCTGTATCTTTCTGTTGTCAAAGCACACTATGGGAATGCATAGTGCAGCACGCACAATTCTACTC
>JADBJO010022383.1:7500-28034 GCA_016801955.1 Conus betulinus | reverse complement strand
CGGTACTAAAGGGGGCAGGAATGGATACAATTAAGGCGCCCAAGCCAGCCTCATTTGTCTTGTTCATGGAAATAGAAGTCAGTGGAGATCAAAATTCACTGGATGCTATTTCCTCTGTGGTGGGTATTGATAGCATACAGTAGGCCCGCAGGGTGAGTTTCCGTCCATTGTTTGATTGAGTTGATGTCAATGTCTAGAGTTTTTACGCGCCTGTGATTAAAAATGTCTGAAGTCGGTGGACTTAACGAATTCTCAAAACGCTGTTGTTGTGTGTGTGTGTGTGTGTGGTGTGTGTGTGTGTGGTGTGTGTGTGTGTGTGTGCTTGCGTGCGTGCGTGCGGTGCTGCGTGTGTGTGTGTGTGTGTGTGTGTGTGTGTGTGTGTGTGTGTGTGTGGCGTGTTGTGCGTGCGTGCGTGCATGCGTGTGTTTGTGTGTCTGTCTGTCTGTCTGTTTGTGTGCGTGCGCGCGCGTGTGTGTATGTGTGTGTGGTTGTGTGTTCGTGTGTGTGTATGCATGCGTGCGTGCGTGGTGTGTGTGTGAGTGTGTGTGTGTGTGTGCGCGCGCGCGCGCTGCGCGCGCGCGCGCCATGTATATAGATACAGAAGACAGAAGATGTATATAGATATAGATACATGTATATAGATATATATATATATCAGTGAAGAGTATCCGATCTGTAAGAGTGCTCAGTACCACTTGGGGCAAAAGCTATGAATATTTAAAACAAGTTTTCACCTGAGTCTCGCTACCGTCGGTTTCATGCTATTGCAATCTTCTGGCGAGTGATGATGAAGTTGAATGACGTCATACAGGAATGAGTTTATAAAGTCTTTGACGTCAGGTAGTTTTCCTTTCTGCTAGTTTTCTTTTTTCTTTTCGTGCTTTTCGTGCCTGCATTTTGATATTAATTCTGTTTTTTTTTTTGTTCAATGCATCTTTCTTATGCAAGGCTATTTGAAGCTTTTCTTCTATGCATAGATTGCATTGTCCACTCTCTCTTCTATCAGTGTTGGACTTTCTCAGGATCTCCCATGTGATGGAGTAGTCAATGGTCTTTCTTTTTAGTTGCCAAATATACTTCGAAAGCTCAGTGTCATTACAATATTTTTCATTCTTGAATGATTTTGTGTGGTTCGGAATCTTTCTTTAAACTGTCCACCAGAAAGTCCGATGTACGATTTTCTTGTGGTGGATGATAATAAGAGACGGCGATTTTGCTCGTTGGGTGACGTTATGATGTGTATTATAAAGGAACAGAATAAAATCACATAAAAGAGCGAAAATGGGGCTGGTTTATACACCGTAACAACTTTTAGGAAACCAGAAGGGTATGAGAAAAAAAAAAAAAAAAAAAAAAAAAAAAAAAAAAAAAGAAAATCTTTACAGTATCTGTCCGTAACTCCTCGGCAGATGGTATACTTATGGATACACGTTTCTGAAATGAAAATATACACTTCCTCACAAAGGAAGCAGTTTTAAAACAAGATTACACTTAAGGGGATACAGAAAGAGGTGGAAAAAAAAGGAAAATGAAAACTTAAGACAAAATATCAAAGAACCAACAACTCAAAATGAAAACAAGTGGGAAAAAAAAAAAAAAAAAAAAAAAAAAAACTCACTCACTCACAATACACAAATCACGTAGCCGCACTTGTAGTTACGAGTTGGCAATGCACAATATTGCCTCGCTTGCAGTAAGCAGTAGTCTTTTTTTTAATTGCAGAGTCTGCTGCTGTAGAGGCTTTTGTTCAGTCTCTTTCTATAAGGCACACAGTCTTGCGCTTTTACAAAGTCTTCTGTTGTATACTTTTTTTTTTCCACAGCACACAGTCTTGCGCTTTTTCAAAGTCTTCTGTTGTTTACTTTTTTTTTCACAACACCACTGAAGGCACTTCTGATACGAGAGTAATAATATGTCGTATTAGTATGATGCAATACATATGACAGGCACACGACAGACTGCAGCAGGCCATACAAAGAAACAATCAAACAAAAACAAAAACACACACACACACACACACACACACACACACACACACACACACACACACACACACACACACACACACGCGCGCGCGCGCGCGCGCAGACACACATACACACGTGTGTGTGCATCCACACACATGCATGTAGAAAACTATTAATGCGCTCACAACAATTAGATATGCGCAGACACACATAGCACATGGATTATGAAATAGCTTATTGCAGTACATATCTATGTGCTATGCATTGGATATTAACATTATGCAATGACATACAAATATATAGGATGCATACAGTGACATATCAATCAATTCAATTCAATGACATGGGAGAGAGGAGCTGGTTGGTGTTGCTGTGACAGGAACTGAGCAGTCATTGTGTTCAGCAACTGAACAGCAAATGGATGTAGCGGGCTGGGGGGTTGTGCTGACTGCAGTGGGACTGTGCAGTGATGGTGGGGGGGGGGGGGTCGGAAGTGTAATGTGTTGGGTGGTGGTAGGACTGTTGTGTGTGGAAGTGTGAGGTGGGTCATGTGTCTGGAGTTTGGTGGATTGTATGGGGTATTAGAGGGTGGTAGTTGTGCTGTGCTGGGGTAAATTGTGGCCAAGCTGTGTGTGTGAGGTTGCAGCTGAGATGTGTTTGGAGGTGGAGGTGGGAGGTGGGGTGTGTTGGTTGCTGCTAGTGTGTGGTTTGGACATGGAAGGGGGTGATGTGCTGTGTGGGTGGGAGTGGGTGGAGGGTGCAAGTCACGTTTCTGTACTCTTTATATTGATGTTTGTCATTTCTATTCACTGGGGAAGAAAAGGAATACATGTGGGTAGGGGATTGTGTAGAAGGGGTTGCTTTGTAGGGCGTTGATGCCGACCTAGCATATTATACACACTGCGAGAGTTTGGATTTTTGGGAGTGTTTGCTGGGAAATCAGTTTCGTAGTCATAGCTAGGGGGACTGTTAGTGGTCACAGGGGCGTGTTGTGTTGCAAGACGGTCACTTCTTGCTCTTTGTGTGGTGGGCCTGACGTAGCTGGATGGTTGGGTCTTGTGGTTATTAGTGGGACAGATGTTGGAGGCAAGGACTTTGAAGCCATATGAACTGGGATGTAGTCTGTCCTGGTACATGGCTTTCTTTGGTGCCCCAGATCTGGCGAGGAAGGAGGGGGTGTTATCTAGGTAACTGATCCTCTCTTGACGGCAGGAGAGGCGAAGATTGGCCGTGGATCGTGACGCCATGTCCTTAAGGGGGTGTTGACCAAGGGGGAAGAGGAAGAATGGAGGAGGCCTGCAGTGAAGCACTGGGGAACGCTTGCCTGAGTAGGTGGATTAACTCAACCCAGTCTGCTACAGGCACTGGCCTTTCGTCACAGCTGTTGATCCCCACATGGAAAGTGACCCGTTGGATGTGGGGTGATGGGGGGGGCAGTGATTTCAGCCACTGACACAGCTGATGGACTGTCAGGCCAGGCACAGACAGATTGTTCACCCTGTAGCGCTCTGTTGACATTTGCTTCTCATCTACCCCTTTTAACACAGAGTCTCCTAATAGTAGCATGTTACAATTTTCTGGGATTGTCTTTTGTCGTAGGATAGCTAGAGGAGGTGGGGGGATGTGGATTCTGTTTGTTTTTGATGGCAGTGGGGATTTCTCATCATGTGTGTTTGTGTGTGGTTTGTTTGTTCTTGTTGTGTAGAGATTTTTGGTGATGGAACAGAAGAACCTGTGTTTTGCTCTGTAGAACTGTCTGACAGCACACTGTATGTATTGGATGTTTCCACAGCATACTCCATCTGTGTAGATGATGTAGTTGATGTGTCACTGTGTGTCTGGATTGTTTGGTTGTCTGGTTGTTGTGTTTGATTGATTGGTTTGAGGGCGTGCATTCGTTTCCTAATGTCAGTATTGATGTGTGTTTTGACTGTCTTTGAATGATTGCAGTTTGCTTGTGCTGTCTTTTCATCTGGCGCTGTAGATGTGTGTGTTCATTTTTTGTACTTGTTTGATTTGTTGTGATAGATCTTGATTTAATGACTTTATGGAATTTTTTACCCTAATCTCCCATATCCCCGTGTTCTGAGTGTTTCTGTTCAACTTGCTGGGATGTGTGTTCAAGTTTATTTTTTCAGTGTTTGTATATGTCTTGCTGCATGTTGGAGATAGTGTGTGTGGCTGAGATATAAGCTGTTTTTGAAGGTGTGTGATAACGGCCATGCTTGCTAGCTGAGAGAGAGTGGGGGAAAACCCGATGCTGTGAGCTGGCACTCTGGGGGTCAGTGTCAGTGTGTTGACAGAATGGGTAGCAGTCTGAGGGTCAGTACTGGTGGGGGAGGGTGACAACACACGCTGTTCTAGTACACACGGGGTGGGGTGGGAGGATCAGATGGGGGGTCAGTATTTTGCTGGGAGGAGGAAGGGACTGAGGAGTGAGAAATGTCAACAGGGGATGAGAAGGGCTGTTGATGGCTGGAGATGGGAGGGATGCAGGTGGCGATTCCATGTGTGATGGGCCGGAGAGAGGGTGGCGATTCCATGCTGTCTGGGGCGGAGAGAGGGAGGGAGTGGGGCATGGGACGTGTTGGAGCTGACAGGCAATTGGGATTCCTGAGTTAGTGAGGGGTGAGCACTTGACTCGAGCGATGTTTCCACAGCTTCATTAGTCCGTGCATCACAGATGATCAATGGAGTCGGAGGAAAGGAGTCTGTGACATTGTCAAGGGCATTCGCAATTGACAATGTCGTGACATCTGGTGTACACAGATGAAACACAATTTCTTTTAGTTTATCAAAACTCCTGCCGTACCCATTCTTGACATACATGTCCTTGTACTAAGATTTTGCCCGTTGCGTAGTAGATATGAATTGTTAAAAGTTTGTGTTCACTGTTCAAAACAATTTGAAAGGATGAATGCCACAACTCACTGGGCAGTGGGGTGACAAAGCTCGGCGCCAAATCCAAAAGGGCTTTGTTGTTCTTGTTGTATTCCTTCAATACACTTGAGGTGGATGGTGGGCGATATTTACCACAATACCTTTCACACAACACATATCTCCATACAGGCAGGTGGGTGTGGGGAGAGTCGAACGTCACTTGGCATGGGTCTTTGGTGAGCTTGATGGTCTCGTTGGTTAGATATTTGGCGCTCATAGAGCGCGTGGTGAGAGGCATTTTTGATCTGTGTTACGTGCATTTGTGGCATTTGTGGTATTTGTCCTACAAAGAAAAAGAAGAGAGAGAGAGAGAAAAAAAAAAAAAAAAAAAAAAAAACTCACACTTACAGATGTACATAGAAAACACACATAATGCTGGCCGCTGCAGTGTGTGCCATGGCATTTAGCCGTCACAGCACACCCGCCACATCTTGTCTGGGGAGGAGAGCCTTTTCCGGACACTGCAGCGTAACAGGATTAGCACCACACACACTTCACTTCACTCTGCCCCAACAGCCAGGGGGTCGTTTCCTCCGTGGAAACCACTGGCCCCACAAATGGGGCCACTTATCTGGCCACACACCATGGGGAATCAACACCATGACACTGGGCCAGCTTGGTCGGTGGCCTAGCACAGCACTGGAGAGGGGTTCTGATGTATGATTTTACACATACAACCCCAAAAAAACAATTTGTTAGTAATTACGTCATTGATTTTTTTTCAAGACGTCATTTGTGTGTGACAACGTCATTCAGCGTGAATCCATGGCTGCAAGGCGCTCCTGTGTTTCCTCTTCAGTCTCACTGTGTAAGCTTGCAGCCCGCCTTTGTCTTTCTGCCCCGTTGTCCCGCTCCCGTCAGTCATCATCCCGCTCCCATTCTCTACCCCCTTCCCGCCCTACTGTCCCTTCGTGCTCCGCGCGTGTGTGTGTGTGTGTGTGACAACTTCATTCAGCGTGAATCCCTGTTGGCGCAAGGGTAGAAATGTGTGTGTGAGAACTTCATTCAGCGTGAATCCCTGTTGGCGCAAGGGTAGAAATGTTTATTTATTTATTTATTTTTTTTTAACTACCCCCCCTTTTTTTTTTTGAAAATCGGGCCCGTCAAGACCTTTTTATCGGTTAAGTGAAGATGCATGCCAAATATGGTGAAGATCCATCCAGCGGTTTGTTTCTGTTCATTCCCCGGTGTACAGACATCAGTTGTGTGTTGTTTCTGTTCATTCCCCTGTGTACAGACATCAGTTGTGTTGTTTCTGTTCATCCCCCTGTGTACAGACATCAGTTGTGTTGTTTCTGTTCATTCCCCTGTGTACAGACATCAGGTGTGTTGTTTCTTCTGTTCATCCCCCTGTGTACAGACATCAGTTGTGTTGTATCTGTTCATCCCCCTGTGTACAGACATCAGCTGTGTTGTTTCTGTTCATTCCCCTGTGTACAGACATCAGCTGTGTTGTTCTGTTCATTCCCCTGTGTACAGACATCAGCTGTGTTGTTTCTGTTCATTTTCCTGTGTACAGACATCAGTTGTGTTGTATCTGTTCATTTTCCTGTGTACAGACATCAGCTGTGTTGTTTCTGTTCATTCCCCTGTGTACAGACATCGATTGTGTTGTTTCTGTTCATTCCCCTGTGTACAGACATCAGTTGTGTTGTTTCTGTTCATTCCCCTTCCCCTGTGTACAGACATCGATTGTGTTGTTTCTGTTCATTCCCCCCCTGTACAGACATCAGTTGTGTTGTATCTGCTCATTTTTCCTGTGTACAGACATCAGTTGTGTAGTTTCTGTTCATTCCCCTGTGTACAGACATCAGCTGTGTTGTTTCTGTTCATTCCCCTGTGTACAGACATCGATTGTGTTGTTTCTGTTCATTCCCCTGTGTACAGACATCAGTTGTATTGTATCTGTTCATTTTCCTGTGTACAGACATCAGTTGTGTTGTTTCTGTTCATTCTCCTGTGTACAGACATCAGTTGTGTTGTTTCTGTTCATTCCCCTGTGTACAGACATCGATTGTGTTGTTTCTGTTCATTCCCCTGTGTACAGACATCAGCTGTGTTGTTTCTGTTCATTCCCCTGTGTACAGACATCAGTTGTGTTTGTATCTGTTCATTTTCCTGTGTACAGGCATCAGTTGTGTTGTTTCTGTTCATTCCCCTGTGTACAGACATCAGCTGTGTTGTTTCTGTTCATTCCCCTGTGTACAGACATCAGTTGTGTTGTTTCTGTTCATCCCCCTGTGTACAGACATCAGCTGTGTTGTTTCTGTTCATTCCCCTGTGTACAGACATCAGGTGTGTTGTTTCTGTTCATTCCCCCGTGTACAGACATCAGTTGTGTTGTTTTCTGTTCATTCCCCTGTGTACAGACATCAGTTGTGTTGTTTCTGTTCATCCCCCTGTGTACAGACATCAGTTGTGTTGTATCTGTTCATTCCCCTGTGTACAGACATCAGCTGTGTTGTTTCTGTTCATTCCCCTGTGTACAGACATCAGCTGTGTTGTTTCTGTTCATTCCCCTGTGTACAGACATCAGTTGTGTTGTATCTGTTCATTTTCCTGTGTACAGACATCAGTTGTGTTGTTTCTGTTCATTCCCTGTGTGTACAGACATCGATTGTGTTGTTTCTGTTCATTCCCCTGTGTACAGACATCAGTTGTGTGTATCTGTTCATTTTCCTGTGTACAGACATCAGTTGTGTAGTTTTCTGTTCATTCCCCTGTGTACAGACATCAGCTGTGTTGTTTCTGTTCATTCCCCTGTGTACAGACATCAGTTGTGTTGTATCTGTTCATTTTCCTGTGTACAGACATCAGTTGTGTAGTTTCTGTTCATTCCCTGTGTACAGACATCAGCTGTGTTGTTTCTGTTCATTCCCCTGTGTACAGACATCAGTTGTGTTGTATCTGTTCATTTTCCTGTGTACAGGCATCAGTTGTGTTGTTTCTGTTCATTCCCCTGTGTACAGACATCAGCTGTGTTGTTTCTGTTCATTCCCCTGTGTACAGACATCGATTGTGTTGTTTCTGTTCATTTTCCTGTGTACAGACATCAGTTGTGTTGTTTCTGTTCATTTTCCTGTGTACAGACATCAGTTGTGTTGTTTCTGTTCATTCCCCTGTGTACATACATCAGTTGTGTTGTTTCTGTTCATTCCCCTGTGTACAGACATCAGGTGTGTTGTTTCTGTTCATTCCCTGTGTACAGACATCAGTTGTGTTGTTTCTGTTCATTTTCCTGTGTACAGACATCAGTTGTGTTGTTTCTGTTCATTCCCCTGTGTACAGACATCAGCTGTGTTGTTTCTGTTCATTCCCCCTGTGTACAGACATCAGCTGTGTTGTTTCTGTTCATTCCCCTGTGTACAGACATCAGTTGTGTTGTTTCTGTTCATTTTCCTGTGTACAGACATCAGCTGTGTTGTTTCTGTTCATTCCCCTGTGTACAGACATCAGTTGTGTTGTTTCTGTTCATTCCCCTGTGTACAGACATCAGCTGTGTTGTTTCTGTTCATTCTCCTGTGTACAGACACATCAGTTGTGTTGTATCTGTTCATTTTCCTGTGTACAGGCATCAGTTGTGTGTTGTTTCTGTTCATTCCCCTGTGTACAGACATCAGCTGTGTTGTTTCTGTTCATTCTCCTGTGTACAGACATCGATTGTGTTGTTTCTGTTCATTCCCTGTGTACAGACATCAGCTGTGTGTTTGTTTCTGTTCATTCTCCTGTGTACAGGCATCAGTTGTGTTGTTTCTGTTCATTTCCCTGTGTACAGGCATCAGTTGTGTTGTTTCTGTTCATTTCCCTGTGTACAGGCATCAGCTGTGTTGTTTTCTGTTCATTCCCCTGTGTACAGACATCAGCTGTGTTGTTTCTGTTCATCCCCCCTGTGTACAGACATCAGCTGCGTTGTTTCTGTTCATCCCCCTGTGTACAGACATCAGTTGTGTTGTTTCTGTTCATCCCCCTGTGTACAGACATCAGTTGTGTTGTTTCTGTTCATTCCCCTGTGTACAGACATCAGTTGTGTTGTTTCTGTTCATTCCCTGTGTACAGACATCGATTGTGTTGTTTCTGTTCATTTTCCTGTGTACAGACATCAGTTGTGTTGTTTCTGTTCATTCCCATGTGTACAGACATCGATTGTGTTGTTTCTGTTCATTTTCCTGTGTACAGACATCAGCTGTGTTGTATCTGTTCATTTTCCTGTGTACAGACATCAGCTGTGTTGTTTCTGTTCATTCCCCTGTGTACAGACATCAGCTGTGTTGTTTCTGTTCATCCCCCTGTGTACAGACATCAGTTGTGTTGTATCTGTTCATTTTCCTGTGTACAGGCATCAGTTGCGTTGTTTCTGTTCATTCCCCTGTGTACAGACATCAGTTGTGTTGTTTCTGTTCATCCCCCTGTGTACAGACACATCAGTTGTGTTGTTTCTGTTCATCCCCCTGTGTACAGACATCAGTTGTGTTGTTTCTGTTCATCCCCCTGTGTACAGACATCAGTTGTGTTGTTTCTGTTCATCCCCCTGTGTACAGACATCAGCTGTGTTGTTTCTGTTCATCCCCTGTGTACAGACATCAGGTGTGTTGTTTCTGTTCATTTTCCTGTGTACAGACATCAGTTGTGTAGTTTCTGTTCATTCCCCTGTGTACAGACATCAGTTGTGTAGTTTCTGTTCATTCCCCTGTGTACAGACATCAGTTGTGTTGTTTCTGTTCATTCCCCTGTGTACAGACATCAGTTGTGTTGTATCTGTTCATTTTCCTGTGTACAGGCATCAGTTGTGTTGTTTCTGTTCATTCCCCTGTGTACAGACATCAGCTGTGTTGTTTCTGTTCATTCCCCTGTGTACAGACATCAGTTGTGTTGTTTCTGTTCATTCCCCTGTGTACAGACATCAGTTGTGTTGTTTCTGTTCATTCCCCTGTGTACAGACATCAGCTGTGTTGTTTCTGTTCATTCCCCTGTGTACAGACATCAGCTGTGTTGTTTCTGTTCATTCATTCTCCTGTGTACAGACATCAGTTGTGTTGTATCTGTTCATTTTCCTGTGTACAGGCATCAGTTGTGTTGTTTTGTGTTCATTTTCCTGTGTACAGACATCAGCTGTGTTGTTTCTGTTCATTTTCCTGTACAGGCATCAGCTGTGTTGTTTCTGTTCATTTTCCTGTACAGGCACCAATTGTGTTGTTTTCTGTTCATTTTCCCTGTACAGACACCAATTGTGTTGTTTCTGTACGTAATCATATTCCTGTGTACATGCATCGATTGCGTTGTTTCTGTACGGACTTCACTGTCTCCCACCCGTGCAGTTTGAGAGAATTTGATTCCTTTTTGTCTCTGTATGCGAACCTCCCTATAGTTTTATTCTTGATAGTGAGCTGATGTGCATTATATATGTTATCAATGGAAAGAAGTCTGGGCAATGGCTCCTGTAGTCCATGCTGCAACAAAGAAAGAGGGGACAATAGATGTATGGGAGAGAGAGCGAGAGAGAGAGAGAGAGAGAGAGAGAGAGGGGGGGGGGGGGGGGGGGGAGGGGAGAGGGAGGAAGGGCGGGAGAGAATGCTGATGTGATGGTATTAAATATATCTTGCTTGGGTATATGAATCATGAAGCATGCATACACGCACACAAGCATCCAGGCATATCAATGTGCGCGTGAGAGAGAGAGAGAGAGAGAGAGAGAGAGAGAGAGAGAGAGAGAGAGAGAGAGAGAGAGAATTTATACACGAGGTTCCTTATCTTTGTGGGATCTGAGCA
Organism: Conus betulinus; assembly: GCA_016801955.1. Classification (NCBI taxonomy): domain Eukaryota; kingdom Metazoa; phylum Mollusca; class Gastropoda; order Neogastropoda; family Conidae; genus Conus; species Conus betulinus. The sequence continues at coordinate 17,361 of JADBJO010022383.1, read as the reverse complement.
GTGATCCACAGCCTCTGTATCGCTAAGACAGACAGTGTAACCGATATTATACAACTGACTCGCACAACGTTTATTGGTAAGTTGATACCCATCACCAAACCTTTCTGGTCTGTTTAATAAATAAAGGACCACTCTCTGGTTTCTGTGCTTGTTTGAGTACAAGAATCTTTTTACAAGTCTAGCTGTTTGGGTGAAACCAAAGTAGGTACAGAACATGAGGATTAATCGCGGAACTTCAACACTGTCCAGGGATTCTGGAGAATGTTTACTTTGCGATCCGTTTTGAAGACCAACACAGCGCATGTCAATGGTCAGAACGGATCGTGGATCTGTTCTTTTTTATTTTTAAATCCCCACCAAACATACGGCCCCAAAGTGCTTTAATTGTTCGCCTTTCATGTTTTTTTTTTCCCCAAAGTCTATGAGCAAGTTAGTTTCGAAGTGAGGTGAGTGCAGGCAGAATTTAAAACAAACATAAACGAAAATTACCTGTTCCGCCAAACGAAAGAGACAATCAAATTACAAACTAAAACACGATGCGTTTCAACCCCTTTGGTCTCTCTTCCGTCAAGACAAACAAAATTGAAGACAATGCATACGAAGAACTATTAGTCACTTCTCTGCTCAAGTCTGGCAAGTCAACTTGTGTGCGAAAATAACGTTTTTTTTCCCCACTAGGGGAAGTTACAACAGACATAATTTGAAAGAGTTACGTCCCATGTTTCGTAATGTCATACGTAAAACATGGTCTATGCTGTATAGCACCAGAGACTTTCACACTTCACGCATATCTGTTGCTTCCTACACACCTGACAGTTTGTGAATCTGTAATTTAACAATGTTTTAGAGTCTCAGATGAAAATGCATTTTTTGTGAACAAATCATTAACAATACCCACACAGCATTACTTAACATTAAAAAAATCTCATAGTTATATTCGTGAAGCAAAGTGAATTATTCCACGTATCCGCGTCAAATATAAGCACGAAGCTTTCATAGCATCAGGTTCACCAAGTACTCCAGCTGACACTGTGTAAAAAACGTTTGCTTCAAGATCTCATGGCATAATGGTTGTAGAGACACTGTGTAAAAGGTTTGCTTCAAGATCTCATGGCGTAATGGTTGTAGAGACACTGTAAAAAGTTTGCTTCAAGATCTCATGACGTAATGGTTGTAAGGACACTGTGTAAAAGGTTTGCTTCAAGATCTCATGACGTAATGGTTGTAAGGACACTGTGTAAAAAGGTTTGTTTCAAGATCTCATGGCGTAATGGTTGTAGAGACACTGTAAAAAGGTTTGCTTCAAGATCTCATGACGTAATGGTTGTAAGGACACTGTGTAAAAGGTTTGCTTCAAGATCTCATGACGTAATGGTTGTAAGGACACTGTGTAAAAGGTTTGTTTCAAGATCTCATGGCGTAATGGTTGTAGAGACACTGTAAAAAGGTTTGCTTCAAGATCTCATGACGTAATGGTTGTAGGGACGTGACCTGTCTGAGCTTCACCATGTCGGGTGCATGGCGTGATGGAAGGCATCGCCCATCCCTCTCCCTCCACTGCTTTTGAATTATCCCATGGACTGCTGAGTGGAGAGAGGGCTTTCAATCCTCACTGCTTTGAATTATCCCATGGACTGCTGAGTGGAGAGAGGGTTTTCAATCCTCACTGCTTTGAATTATCCCATGGACTGCTGAGTGGAGAGAGGGCTTTCAATCCTCACTGCTTTGAGTCCCATGGACTGCTGAGTGGGCAGAGGGCTTTCAATCCTCACTGCTTTGAATTATCCCATGGACTGCTGGGTGGACAGAGAGGGTTTTCAATCCTCACTGCTTTGAATTATCCCATGGACTGCTGAGTGGACAGAGAGGGCTTTCAATCCTCACTGCTTTGAATTATCCCATGGACTACTGAGTGGACAGAGAGGGCTTTCAATCCTCACTGCTTTGAATTATCCCATGGACTACTGAGTGGACAGAGAGGGCTTTCAATCCTCACTGCTTTGAATTATCCCATGGACTGCTGAGTGGACAGAGAGGGCTTTCAATCCTCACTGCTTTGAATTATCCCATGGACTGCTGAGTGGACAGAGAGGTTTTTCAATCCTCACTGCTTTGAATTATCCCATGGACTGCTGAGTGGACAGAGAGGGTTTTCAAGCTTCACGAAGGGTTCCAGCTCACGATCGTCAGCCTCCAGGCAAACGGGGCTAATCATTTGGCTGACGGTCCCTCTATGCGGTCTCTAGTTTACATCCTATACCTTACATGGGATGATAAGTCATCAGAATGGAATGTTCAACAAAACTCCATAAAGTTTCGTACGTGTGAAACGCAATGAGCTTATCAGAGACCTTCCATACACAAATGCACAGAGCACGCAAAGCCTCCTGTTGGCGGGTTAGTAATAATGAGGGGTAATTCCTGGAGAGATGTGGTGACACTTTTCCACTGGAAGATGACATTGACCAAACTGAATTCGTGACTAAAATAGGAGTCACTCATGGGAGAGCTTGACAGAAGGTATTCAGAGAACAATCCCACCGCCCACCTCCCACCACCAAGCGAGCGCTTAGGCCATGGATTCTGAACTCCTCTAACTCGCAGCAGGGGAGGGGGGGGGGGGGGGGGGGAGAAAGCAAGAGGGGGATGGCGTATTTTTGGCATGGTAGTACTTCTAGCATGTCATATCAGCCCTGAATCGATGACTCTTACTCGTGAGAAAAAAAAAACAAAAACAAACAACAGCTTTTTAACTGCATGCAGTTTACGTTTCATAGCGAGAGAATTTATTCCAGAAACAGTTACTTGTAACGTGAGGTTACTGAAGGCGGACACTGAAACCAAGTTGACAGAAAACTTATAATGATTCCGCCGGACAAAAAAAGGGCACAAACAAATTACAAGACAAAACTCGACGCGGTTCGACCTCTTTGGTCTTCTTCAGGGAAGATAAACAACATACAAAACGATGAAAATGAAGAACGAGCAATCAACAATCTCCTCAAATTGGGCACAAAAAGGATATTGAATAAAAACGACAAAACTGCAGGTGTTGAGAGAGAGAGAGAGAGAGAGAGAGAGAGAGAGAGAGAGAGAGAGAGAGAGAGAGAGAGAGAGAGAGAGAGAGAGACAGACAGACAACAGACAGACAGACAGACAGACAGACAGACAGACAGAGGAGGCTGTGCAATGAACTGCCGCTGAAAACGGCAGGAATGCACAATCTGCCATCAAAAGTGTTTCAAGGGCGAAACTCATGGCGATGCTGGTCCTGACAGATCACGTGACAAGGACGGGGAACGTCCGATAACCGAGCGTGGCTCACGTTCCACTCCACATTCCTGACAGCTGACCAGTAATGGCTGCTGACCTCTCCTCACTCTTTGACCACTCTGACTCCGCCAAGTCCATTCACAACCAGCCGCAGTGACCGTGGAATGTCCCTCACACTGTGCAGCCGAATGGCAGTATGGCAGAGCCCTCGCTTCAATAGTCCGTGAAGGGCAGTATGGCAGGGCCCTCGCTTCAATAGTCCGTGAAAAGCAGTATGGTAGTACCCCCTCGCTTCAATAGTCCGTGAAGGGCAGTGTGGCAAGGCCCTCGCTTCAATAGTCCATGAAGGGCAGTGTCGCAGGGCCCTCGCTTCAATAGTCCATGAAGGGCAGTGTCGCAGGGCCCTCGCTTCAATAGTCCATGAAGGGCAGTATGGCAGTACCCTCGCTTCAATAGTCCATGAAGGGCAGTGTGGCAAGGCCCTCGCTTCAATAGTCCATGAAGGGCAGTGTGGTAGTGCCCTCGCTTCAATAGTCCATGAAGGGCAGTGTGGCAAGGCCCTCGCTTCAATAGTCCATGAAGGGCAGTGTCGCAGGGCCCTCGCTTCAATAGTCCATCATTATTTCTTTGTTTCTTGAAAACGACACCGTTCTCATGAAAACAGTTACGATTACTGCTTTTCAAGGAAAATTATCAATTATTAACAATTCTTTATTTATCTATTATTATTATTATTATTTATTCTTTTCCTGATTATCAAGTTATTTCGGTTTTTTTCTCTCTCCTTCCTCCGCGCCCCCTCCTTTTTAGTTTGTTTTTGTTTTCGGTCGGTTCTCATTCTTGAAAAAAAAAGCACGTGGTCAAACAGCCGGCATGAGCTGATGGTCGTTAGTTCGAATCACTCGAAGGATTGGATTTTTGCCACTTGACAACTCTGTCTGTCTATGCGGTAGAAATAGTCAACGGGTACCTAATTTAGTGAAAACTGTCCGTCCATGCGGTAGGAAATGGTCGGTGGGTACCTAGCTCAGTTCAGGGAAATATTGCAGGAAATGGTCAGTGGGTACCTAGCTCAGTTCAGGGAATATTGCAGGAAATGGTCAGTGGGTACCTAGCTCAGTTCAGGGAATATTGCAGGAAATGGTCAGTGGGTACCTAGCTCAGTTCAGGGAAATATTGCAGGAAATGGTCAGTGGGTACCTAGCTCAGTTCAGGGAATATTGCAGGAAATGGTCAGTGGGTACCTAGCTCAGTTCAGGAAATATTGCAGGAAATGGTCAGTGGGTACCTAGCTCAGTTCAGGGAATATTGCAGGAAATGGTCAGTGGGTACCTAGCTCAGTTCAGGGAATATTGCAGGAAATGGTCAGTGGGTACCTAGGGAAGGATTGGATCATTGCAGGTTACCTAGCTCATGTGCATTCGGTAGAATATTCATCAGGAATACCCGTCAGGAAAACTGGTCAGGGGTTGTTGAGAGTGGTACACCTAGCTACATAGTCAGTTCATTGGGAATATTGCAGGAATATGGTCAGTAGTTGGTACCAATAGCTCAGTTCAGGGGAATATAAGTAAATAGTGGGTACCTAGGAAAATTAAGACAGTTGCAGGAATATGGCTTGCGGTTACCTAGCTGCAGTTCAGGGAATATTGCAGAAGGAAATTTTCAGTGGGGTACCCTAGTTCAGTTCAGGGATATTGCAGGAAAATGGTTCAGTGTGGTACCCTAGCCTCAGTTCAGGGAATATTGCAGGAAATTATGGTCAGTGGGTACATAGCTCAGTTCAGGGAATATTGCAGGAAGGAAAAATGGTCAGTGGGTACCTAGCTCAGTTTCAGGGAAATATTGCAGGAAATGTTCAGTGGGTACCTAGCTCAGTTCAGGGAAATATGTTTTACAGGAATATGGCAGTGGGTACATAGCTCAGCTCATGGGAAAATTGCAGGACAATGTTCAGTGGTACCTAGTTCAGTTCAGGGAATATTGCAGGAAATAGGGTCTAGTGGGGGGGTGGGTTACTAGCTCAAGTTCAGGGAATATTGTTACAGGGAAATTGCAGGAAACTGGTCAGTGGGTACCTAGCTCAATTCAGGGAATATTGCAGGAAATGGTCAGTGGGTACCTAGCTCAGTTCAGGGAATATGAGGAAAATGGTCAGTGGGTACCTAGTCAGTGTGGAATATAGCAGGAAATGGTCAGTGGGTTACCTAGCTCAGTCAGGGGATATTGCAGGAAACATGGTCAGTGGGTACCTAGTCTCAGTTCATGGGAATATTGCAGGAAATGGTCAGTGGGGTACTAGCTCAGTCAGGGGAATATTGCAGGAAATGGTCAGTGGGTACCTAGCTCAGTTCAGGGAATATTGCAGGGAAATGGTCAGGTGGGGTACCTAGCTCAGTTCATGGGAATATTGCAGGAAATGGTCAGTGGGTACCTAGCTCAGTTCATGGAATATTGCAGGAAGGTCAGTGGGGTTGGGTACCTAGCGATCAGTTCAGGAAAATTGCAGGAAATGGTCAGTGGTTTACCTAGCTCAGTTCATGGGAAATATTGCAGGGAAATGGTCTAGTGGAGGTACCCTAGGCTCAGTTCAGGGAATATTGCAGGGAGGATGGGTCAGTGGGTATTCCCGGTACCTAAGTCAATTTTAAAAAGTGGATATTTGATGTGACGGCGGAGGGAGGAGAGAGAGAAACGGGGCCCCAGTTGCACCCATAATCGCTGCCATACCCTGAACACGGTATACGTTAAACGTCTAGCAGTTCACTGTCAGTATTAAACATGGGTAATTCGTAGAATTTAGCATTAACTTTTAACTATTGGGACAGGTGTGACACTGTTAAGTATGATTCATGCCAATCCACCCCGGAACAGCATAATGAGGGACTGTGTCAGGGCTATTCACACGATCAAATAGTTGATTTCAATATTCAACACAAACGTCCATTTGCTCCCCAAACGAAGATAAGTGTCTGCTTGTTCTTCGTGTTTTCATTGTCCTGAATGTTTGTTTGTATTGCCTGAAGGAAGACACAAAAGACGTCGAAACGCGTCCGTGTCTTGTTCTTTTAATTTATTTGTCCATTTTGTTCGGCGGATTAATTTATGATATTTTTTTTTTTCTTGTCAATTTGATTCAATGTACGGTCTTTAGCAGGAACCACACTTGATCAAACCAGCTTCGAATTACAATTAAATCACAACACTCAAAAATCTTTTTCAAAACAGCATCAATACCACAAAAACCTTAGGCCACACAAAAAGAAAGAAGTATTAGTATTCTAGCTCGTTTTGAAAACTAAACTCCATCTATCCAGTGGAACATCCTGACTAAGGGTCTTCATAGCATTTGCTGTATATGAAAGTGTCTATGTCGAAAGAAGGCATGCGAATCTTTACAGTTAAATCAGTGAGAGATTTATCCACACCCGTTTCTGCATCGTGAAACCTTCTCCACGTGGTGAAGATTTGAAAAACACAAAAAGCGTGTTCATTGAGGTCTTCTTCAGGGTCATTAGTTCCTTACATCGATTGGAATCCACAGGTCACAGTTAAAGTTGTGTTTTCACTGTGTCAAAGACCTGTGGTAAGAGAACTGAAACTCGCATACGGACATCATGGATAACTTAGCATAATCGTCTAGTCCGTTTGTTGTTTTCCCCATAACCTGTTGTAAATGACTTATGTCACTTTGACATGTGCCCTAGAGGTCACAGTGAAGACACCAGCTCTGTTGGAGCCCCGATGGCAATGCAGGCCATCATTTTTTACACGCACTTCTTGTATCTTTTAGAAGGGGAAGAAAGCTCCGGACTTCTTTACCGTAGAGTGTTTGTATGGTGCTACTTATCAAGCGTGGTTCTTACAGGGCTGACGGAAATTACATAAAGGCTTTTACCGCAAAATTGCCTGAGTGTGTGCAAGATGTTATGCGTGCGTTCACACACGGAACCTCGGTTTATGTCTCATTCGAAGGACTGTATGGGAAATGGAGTCAGAACCAATGTTAACTCCGAGGGAAAAATCCCCCTGTACCGAAAACGCCCCGGCGGAGGTTCGAACCCGCAACCCCAGGATCACGAGTACGAGTCCGGCGCTCTACCAAACTGAGCTATTCCTGAGAGAAGAGGGAAAAGAGGATTGATGAGAGAGAAGAGAGGGGATGGGAGGAGGGAAGGGAGAGAGTGAGAGGAGAGAGAGTGTGTGGGTGTGTGTGGTTGTGTGTGTGTGTGTGTGGTGTTGTGTGGGTGTGTGGGTGTGTGTGCGGGCACGCGTGCGGCACGCCGCGGCTGTGCGCGCCATGCGTTTGTGTGCGTCGGTGCTACGTGCGTGCGTGCATGTATGTCCTTTTCGAACGAGATATAAGCTACACGAACTGAGTCAAACAGTTGTTAGTGGCAGAGAAACGGAAGAAACGGTAGGCCTTCGACAATGTTGACAACGGTCGTTGTCTTTCGAATTTCTCTGGACTCACTGCCCCGTGCTGTGACCGGCCAACAAAAAAACAGTGCTATCGAGAACAGCACACTGGAGACCGCAGACACCCACCACGTGATGGGAACAGACTATAACCCATGGATCCAAAGCCTCCCAAACCCCAAACCAAAAACGGAAGTTACAAAAAAACAAAAAAAAAAAAAAAAAAAAAAAAAAAAAAAAAAAAAAAAAAAAAAAACAAAAAAACCCCCCCCCCCCCAAAAAAAAAAAAAAAAAAAAAAAAAAAAAAAAAAAAAAAAAAAAAAAAAAAAAAAAAAAAAAAACCACCTTTCTGTTACCTTGTCATTCTTGTTGTTTGGAAAGTTTTGAATGTTTTATTTGGTTTTGTATATGACAATTTCAAAAAAACCCGAAATGTCAAACGTTAATATAAGCATTATAACGTCATGAAATGGTTCTTCAGCTGTAAACAGAGAATCACAGTGGTGATGGCCAGTGGAATAGTGGTAATAAACCACGCTCTACGGATCCTGTATCTGTCCTTAATCCGGGATCGGTTCTTAAACAAACTCTTACTGACTTCGTCTGATGCCACATTCCGTCTGTTTCACAAATTGTTAAAAGTCGGCTCGGGAGTTATTGTCTAAATTTGCTGACCAGACATACCTAACAAACATACAAACACCAGAAGCAGTTTAAGTTAAAGAGAAAAAAAAAAAAAAAACATAATATAACCTCCCAGGGAGGGGGTGGTAAGTGTTGCTTTAACGTCATCATTACCATCCCCCCCCCCACCCTCCCCCCAGAAGTGAGCATAATAAACTGTATGTGAGAATTTTTATTGTTTATGGACAGATAGTAAACCATTGTTTTGCAAAGAAATGAACGAAGGAATATGGGTTTTATGGATCTGAAGAATAGCCTGTGTGACACTACCGTGACTTTTGTTCTTTGTCGGTTTGTTGTAACCGTTGTTTGTCATGGCACCCCGAGGGCAGGCTAAAAGACGTTCAAACAAAATCGAAAAGAGAATACCATGAAATGAACTTAGGCCAAGTGAAGTACAACAACCGCCATTGAAGTAAAACAAAGGATTTGAATGTTATAACAAAAGAAGAAAGTTCCAAGACAAGCCAGCATGCGAAAACGACACGGGGTTGAGGAGAGGTGGACAAACATAAAAAGACCACAGGGGCGGGAGTCACATCCGGTCCGGTGTCCAGAGTCGTCAGTTTCATGGAGAAGAGGAGAGAGATTAGAGAGAGAGGAGAGAGCGGGAGAGGAGAGGATGGAGAGAGAGGAGGAGGGAGAGCAGGGAGTGAGAGAGAGGAGCGGAGATGGAGGAGAGAGAGAGAGAGAGAGAGAGTGCCGACCGGCTCAGGAAAGAGAGAGAGAGAGAGAGGAGAGCGAGGGAGAGATCCCGGAGAGACGAGAGAGAGAGGGGGGGGGGGGGGGAGGGCGGTAGCTGGAGCAGGGTAACGCAAACCTGGCGAGCTGTGATTATCTCCAGCAACAGAATGAAGACCTAAGTTAAAGGCCGAACCTCACGAGCGTTTCGTTGTCACCCTTACACTGCGGTGACAATGGGTTGTGGATAACCGGGCGACTGTAAACGAGCCGTCATTTTCCATACACAGAATGCTTGAAACGGCTAAGGCATCCGCTGTCGATCTGATGGCATACTAAACGCCGAAACACCTGACACGGACGAACGGACCTCAAACCCCCCCCCCCAAGCCCCCCACCCCACACCCACCCGCCCCCCCCCCCCCACCCCCATTCGACCGATGATTTGGCAAAGGACAGCAGACAGGTAAAGCTGCGATTACAGGCGAATTAAGGTTTCAAACACGAGTGACTGAGGCAGGAAAAGAAGACAAACTTAGGCAAAAACAGGGTGAATTATTACACAGAATGAACAGATTACAGGGACAAAAACAAGCGCATTTCGACCTCTGTGGGTCGTCTCAGGCAAAAACAAAACAACATGGAAGACAATGTAAAAACGAAAGAACAAGAAACCAGTGTCATCTCTATATGGCGCAAAATGAAGCTTGGGAAGTAAAGGGCGAACAGATACCAATGCATGGAAGTTGGACAAAAAATTCGAAGTACTCAGGTTACGCGAATCTCAATAGAAATGCTGTCATA
>JADBJO010022383.1:0-2500 GCA_016801955.1 Conus betulinus | reverse complement strand
TACATTGACCAGCTGTCTGGAGAGTATGTGTCTCCTCTCTTCTGTCTTTTTGTTTAAATGAACAGCTTGTCTGGGAGAGTATGTGTTCTCCTCTCTTCTTTCGTCTTTTTGTTTTACACTGACAGCTTGTCTAGAATAGTATGTCGTACTCCTCTTCAGTCTTGTTTTATATTGACAGCTTGTGTCTGGGAGACTTATATGGCTCCTCTCTTCAGTCTTGAATAACACCTGACTGACTCTCTGTTCAGACCGAATACAAGCTCAAATTCCCAGTCTTTGTCATGCTGTCTCTGTCACACTGATACTGGCACAGCACAATGTTAGGTACGTTTACTCGAGATCTGACAGCGCGTTGGGCTTAGCGGCTGTAGATCAGACATCTGTTGCTAAGTCATAGCCACGAGACCATATTCTTAAATTCTCACACATAAGTCATTAATAGATTTGATCTATAAGCTTTACATCACAGGGCAGTTGGTCTTGAAAGTCAGTGGATTTGGTGTAGCGGTATGTGGACTGCTTCGCACCGCAGTAACACTTTCTTAATGAAACTGAAACTGAAACTCCCGCCTGACCCGACCCACGCCCGCAGTCTGACCGCTTCCTATGTCCAATTCTGTGACCACTTCCCCTATACTGCCCACACCGGATGTTCTGGGAGATGTCTTCTGGACAGAGACCTCGTTCTTTTGCGGAATCACATGGGTTAGAATAAGAATAAGAAAAAAAAAAAAAAACAAAAAAGAAAAAAAAAAAAAAATGAAAAAAAATAAAAAGAAGAAAGAACAGGAAAAAAAAAAGGAAAGGGAAAAAAAGGAAAGAAGAACAAGACGCCAAGCTATAGAAACGTTACTCCAGTTTATCCTGAACTACGCGTGAATTATTCCATGAAGAGGAAAAGGAAAAAAAACAACCCGTCTGGGGTGTTGTAAAACGTTAGTAATGGCTATTCAGGTAACCATCGGCCATCATCTGTGACCTATAATGAACATACATACAATTTTTCAGAAAGATCGGCCAAGACTTTCTGAGATTTTCATAAAGAAGAAACCATAATGGGCTGTTATACCGTTAGTAACGGATATAACCGGTAAAAACTAAAAACATCGGGTATCATCCGTGAGAACATAACGAATATACTGTACAAATTTTCAAAAAACTCGGCCCAAGTACTTTCTGCGATATTCCATGGAGGCAAGAAAGAACAACCAGTTACAAGAGCCGTTACAGCCGTTCGTAATTGCTATAACGGTAAAACTAAAACATCAGGCATTATCCGTGACCCTAATGAAAAATACTGCTAATTTTCGCAAAAGATCGACGAGTACCTTCTGAGATATTCCATAAAGAAGAAAAACCGTTACAGGCTGTTACAGCCGCTAGTAACGGCTATAACGGGGTAAACTAAAGACATCAGGCATTATTCGTGACCTATAATGAACATACCTACAAATTTTCACAAACCAAAATCCCGGCCCCGAGTACTTTCTGAGATATCCCATAAGTAGAAGAAAACCGTTACAGACTGTCACAGCCTAGAGTAACGGCTCTCATAAACGTGGTAAACTAAAACAACGGGCATCATCCGATGACCCATAATGAAACATACTGCTAATTGTCACGAAGATCGGCCGAAAGTACTTTCTGAGAATTTCATAAAAGAAGGAAAAACCGTTACAGGTCGGTTTACAGCCGTTAAGTAACGCCTTATAAAAGTAAACTAAACCACCGAGACATCACACCGTGACCCCATAATTGGACTTATACATTTTCAGAAAGATTCGGCCCCAGTAGTTGGTCTGGAGCACAATGGCACAACAGTTTGACACGCCACGGACGGAAACCGGACGGAGAACTGCGCGCCGACAACGAAAACAACACACACACAAAAACACACACAGCAGGTCTGGTTTCCCATTCTAATCATCCCTGTTCATCAGGATCTGGGAGTACAAAAGATAACCCGAAAGATAAACACTTGTTGAAATTCGGTCGTTCCGGCTTTCAAGATTGGAACAAGTCATTTTTGATGAAAAACCGTTGTCGCTTGGTTCTATTCTTGGCACTGGTTAAAGTGTGTGTGTGTGTGTGTCGTTTGCGTTGCGTTGCGTGCGCGTGGCGTGCGTGCTGCTGCCTGCTGCTGCCTGCTGCCCCGCCTGCGTCTTGGCAGCGCACTCTGACTGTTGATTGACTTGCGCTAGGGGGGAACATGTGATCTAAGGTATGAGTACTTGTGTCCTATGTATATATCCTACGATTACTCATATTCTCCTGTTTTGCTACTCGTCATTTGTGTGCTTTGACATTGTAACGCGTTAGAATTGGCCTTTTATGAGTGCAGCGGATATATGGTAATCGAATCTCCTCCTTTTTTTTCTTCTTCTTCCTTTCTTTTCTTTTTTCTTCGTTTCCATTTGTTATTGTTTACCCCTTTCATTGTTATCTGCTTCATCTCCTCTACTCTTTTTCATTATCCTCCTCCTCTTATTCTTTTATCTCT
>JADBJO010022382.1:25000-28037 GCA_016801955.1 Conus betulinus | reverse complement strand
ATGCACATTCACGCTCGCACATTTCTTTTGAAGTTAGTGTGCCTGTTTCGTCGTGTTTACTAACCTATCATCGTGCTTCGTGTCCTTTTCTATAGGGTTTAGTATTTCCTTTCATAGGGTTCTGTGTGCTTCTTTCATATGGTTCAGAGTACTTTAATGAGGTCTGGTATCCTCATTTTCCATGTGATCCAGCACCTTTTCATATGAAAAAGCAACGGGTTTCATTTTGCTTTTACACCACAAAGGGCGGGTCACTTAATTAATGATGGGATTGGTCCGACTCAATTTTAGATTTTGTTTTCATTTTGTAATCTTCTTTTCCCGTGGATTTTGATAGCTTTTGCTTTCAAAGGATTTAAAACCTCCATCAAAAGTGACACTGACTTTGTTTTCGTTGTTAATGTTGCAGGGCTGTGTAGGGTGACCATTCTCCGGGAATCCAGAACAACTGTCTACAACTGTACAGCAGACTACGCCAAGGGGAACAACTGCACCGCTTTATTCAAGACTTCATGGCTGACGACATATATGTGGTGCTTCTTTCCGGGACCCAGGACAACTGTCTACAACTATACAGCCGACTACGCCAAGGGGAACAACTGCACCCCTTTATTCAAGGACTGAAACTATGTGGTGCTTTTTTTTTTTTTTTCGGGAATCCAGGACAACTGTCTACTACTGTACAGCAGACTACGCCAAGGGGAACAACTGCACCGCTTTATTCAAGACTTCATGGCTCACGACAACTGTGGTGCTGTCTGGAGGCTGGCTGTCTACACTGCCCTTTCACAGACTACACCGAAGAAAACTTTTTGCTGCTTTACGTGAGGCTTGACAAAAGAGGACAGCTGTGTACAGCTTTACATAAAGCTCAGCAAAAGAGAACAGCTGTGTATAGCTTTACTGCTCCCTTTCCGCTCCCTTGCCTTCCCCCCCTGCCCGCAAAGTGATTTTTTTTTCCTAGGGGAGGTTTGCAGCTGTATTCAAAAGGCCAGCTGCGTCTGACTAGATGGTTTTTTTCACGGGGTACTCCCGTTTTCCATCTCACCCCTTGGTGCCAGCATGGGGCAACCCATCCTGGGGTCAGACTTTGGTTGGGTGCTATAGGCGGCTGATCATTTTTCTCCTTTTTCCACCTACTATTCACTTCCCTGGCATTTCACTGTAGAACACCAGACCTACATTCAGAGAGGCCCGCCTTTTTTTCTGACCTCTTGTTCACTTCTCAGATCCTACCTTCTCACCTCTGACCTTTACCTCTCCCTGCAGCCTGCTTCTTTACTGCAACAAGTCATGTCTGAGGAAGACTTTGTGTCGAACATTCACTTGTCTGCTTTGTACAGTCTATCAAATTTGGGTTACTTTACATCTTGTTCTATGTGTTTAGAAACATTAATTTTTGAATCCTTTATCTATGAGTCTGCAGTTTGCATACTTCTTCTAAGGATGTTTTCTCCTCTCATACCCCTGACTTCAAATGTTCTTTGCACCCTATGCTCACTTGCGGTGGTCAAGTGTTGCTTTGTTTTCTTTTGAATTGAAATTGTTCATTATTCTGCTGTTTGTTTTGTTTCATTTTTTTCCCCTTCGATGCTGTTGCATTTGTGTATTACGTATGTGTGTGTGTTCAGGCATATGATACATTGTTCTTCCTGGGTTGGATGGAAATTTTGTTGGCTCTTTTCAATGGTTTAGGTTCTGCAGTTGTCAACTGTTTCTTTTTACTGAATTCATGTAGTAAACCAAATTATTTCGGTACGTTTATTGCTGCTTTCTTTTCTTGAATTGGAAATGGATGGGAATCTTGTCTATTGTGTCTGTTGCTTGTGAAGACCCCAATACTTCAAAAAGAGACGTAATGTCTTCTATTACCTGAAATGAGAAAAAAATATACACTGTACTTCCTGCAATACACACTCACTTTGAGGAAAAGATGGAAAATGATTTTGTTTTATCAGAATGGGGATATCAGGGTTATTATTCTAGTTACTCTTCAAATGCAAGTGAGTAGTTATCTTCTTTAAGAGCCGAACAGAGACGACCCGGAATTTTGTAATAATTTGAAATTGAAAATTGACGGGCTGGTGTAGAGAATGCTGTAAGGTGGGCATTTTGATTTGGTCCTGGACTCTGTCAGAGACTATCATAATTATAAACATGTGAATAACCCTCAAGCAAGACAGGCAGCGGAAACCATGATTGAAACGTTAGCTTTGAAACGATGTCTGGAGAGAGTTAAATCCAGAATGTCTCTGCTTCACCTGGAGAAGAGCTAACCCACTTCAACAGGCCAGGTTACATTTCTTTTTTTTCTCGGAGACAGTTGTCTCCTATGCAGAGGATGTTGACATCGAGTGTGGTTACAGAACAGATTATTTGGCTATTTCGCTGAACTTGCGATTTTTTGACAATGTTAAGCATCATACTTTTTTTTTAAACTAAATGCACCCCTCTTAAGAGATAAAAAACATATTTAGACGAAATAAAAGCTGGAATAAAAAAACGTTTTTAAAGAAGAATACTAAAAAAAAAATGAACATGAAAAATGCAGCTTTTATTGTAATACAGGCAGAAAATGCATTATATGTAAAAATCACCTCCTATAGACATCCACCTTTACAAGTGTTCGTACCCAACAACAGTTCACTATCAATGATCATCTCACTTGCCAGTCATCAAACATAATTTATCTCACTGACTGTCTTAAATGTCACAATATGAAGTGTGTAAGGGAAACTGGCAAAACTTTGCAGCAGAGATTCTGCAAGCACAGATCAGACATTAACACCAAAAAAACAAACACTACTAGTAGCAAGACATTTCAATAGTCCAGAACACACGATTGAACACCTGGCATGCCTTACTTCATTACAATTGCAATTACAATTACAACACACACACACACACACACACACCACACACACACACACACACACACACACACACACACACATTAATACATATACAACCTATGTGCTTCTGTATGGAATTGCAGAAAACTACACACACGCGCGCGCGCGCGCGCGATACACACACA
>JADBJO010022382.1:12500-15000 GCA_016801955.1 Conus betulinus | reverse complement strand
GTGTGTGTGTGTGTGTGTGTGTGTGTGTGTGTGTGTGTGTGTGTGTGTGTGTGTGTGTGTGTGTGTGTGTGTGTGTGTGTGTGTGTGTGTGTGTGTGTGTGTGTGTGTGTGTGTGTGTGTGTGTGTGTGTGTGTGTGTGTGTGTGTGTGTGTGTGCGACTTAGCAATTATTGTCGTCAGTTGGGGGGCTTAGTAAGTGGTATCCTGCGTATGTGGAATCAGAAGAGGCACTACTGAACACTACCGAAGTGGCCCGGCAGCAGTGCAGCATCTCCTCCGGTGGTTTGCCTCTTAACGACCTGACATTGACTGCTCCCTGTGGATTACCGGTTCCGGGGCTGCAGCGGGACGGGCCAGGATGTGGCTGTGGACCGGGGACTGGGAATGAGCGGCGTGGGTTCAGTGCCACTGAGGGGCATAGAAGATGGGACAGCAACAAAAAAAGAAAGAAAAAAAAAGAATGAAAGAAACTCCTCTGCACACCCACACACTCGTGGGAATCCAATACGTCAGTACCAGTCCATGGAGACCTTGTTGTGTGGACGTGTGATGGCATCATCCGGAGGGTAACCATACTGACACTTGCTCCACAAGTTCGCTGATAACAGTCATCAGGATCCTGTGCTGATGTTTCCTGCGCGTGCTGGATCAGAGCAGGCAGCACTGACACCACCACAGTAACTCCAGTGCATCAGCAGCAGCACTGAACACCACCACAGTAACTCCAGTAACTCCAGTGCAGTCAGAGCAGGAGCAGGCACTGAACACCACCACAGTAACTCCAGTGCATCAGAGCAGGCAGCACACTGAACACCACCAGTAAACTCCAGTGCATCAGAGCAGGCAGCAGCAGAACACCACCACAGTAACTCCAGTGCATCAGAGCAGGCAGCACTGAACACCACCACAGTAACTCCAGTGCATCAGAGCAGGCAGCACTGAACACCACCACAGTAACTCCAGTGCATCAGCAGGCAGCACTGAACACCACCACAGTAACTCCAGTGCATCAGAGCAGAGCAGCAGCACTGAACACCACCAGTAACTCCAGTGCATCAGAGCAGGCAGCACTGAACCACCACCACAGTAACTCCAGTGCTTCAGAGCAGAGCAGCACTGAACACCACCACAGTAACTCCAGTGCATCAGAGCAGAACAGCACAGTAACACCACAGAGTAACTGAACACCACCACAGTAACTCCAGTGCATCAGAGCACACTGAACACCATCACAGTAACTCCAGTGCATCAGAGCAGGCAGCACTGAACACCATCACAGTAAACTCCAGTGGCAGCGGTGCAGTCACTCCTCTGCCGGGTTGCTTTATGGCGACTTGAAATTGAACATTCGACAGAAATTGAACAGCCGGTAGTCGGCCGGTGTCGGAGCCACTGTGACTTTTTTTTTCTGCAGGGGACGTCGATTTCGGAGGTGTAAATGTGACGTTGATAGGGTGACACAAGACATTGGGGGAAAAAAACAACTAACAAGCAAACAAACATGAAATTGCTGTGGCGGTATTTTTCCCCCTCTGTCACACAAAGTGGATCAGAGGTTGTCCTCCTCTGTCTGTATGTCTACCTGTCTGTCTGTATGCCTGCCTCTCTGTCTGTGTATCTGTCTGTCTATCAGCCTGTGTTTTTTTTATCCGCCTGCCTGCCTGTCTGTATGTCTGTCTGCCTGTCTGTTTAGCTGTCTGCCTGTATCTGTCTGTCTGTCTGTCTGTCTGTCTCTGTCTCTCTCTCTCTCTCTCTCTCTCTCTCTCTGTGTGTCTGTGTGTGTGTGTGTGTGTGTGTGTGTGTGTGTGTGTGTGTGTGTGTGTGTGTGTGTGTGTGTGTGTGTGTGTGTGTGTGTGTGTGTCTCTCTCTCTCTCTCTCTCTCTCTCTCTCTCTCTCTCTCTCTCTCTCTCTCTCTCTCTCTCTCTCTCTCTCTCTCTCTGTGTCTGTGTGTGTGTGTGTGTGTGTGTGTGTGTGTGTGTGTGTGTGTGTGTGTGTGTGTGTGTGTGTGTGTGTGTGTGCCCAAGGTCACGTGTATCTGCTGACAGCTCTTAACGCGTAGTAGCTGCCCTTGCCCTTGCGCTCTTGTATTAGAGCCCTACACTCCGAGGTAATCTGGTAGTTCGTCTGTCTGCAGAGAGGCATAGACTAGATGGTAAACAGTTGTAATGATGAGGATAAGAAAATAATTGTAAATGTATATTTTCATAAATAAATACTTCTTTCTTGATTCAGTGTCATCAGGAAAAGCTGATAGCTGAGTCAGCGTCTATCCTTATAAACAAAGATTGTATGCTGAGTCGCTGTTTGAACTCCCAAGCGAAAGCTGTTTGTTGAGTCCGGAGGAAGAAACGCTAGGAAGAGTTTGACAGCAGGTCTTCAGAGAAGAAATCCTCCTTCAGACAAGTGTTTCAGCGTGAAGTCTTTACATTTTAAGAGGGCTAAGCCACGTCCAGGTCATGATTTCCTTGATGCCCTTCAGCTGCCTGATTTTCTTTTTCATT
>JADBJO010022382.1:0-7500 GCA_016801955.1 Conus betulinus | reverse complement strand
GAGCTGAATCATTTCCATAGTGACTGAAGAGTTGCCTGCCAGCACGCTTTTTTCCTCACTGTTTACTACGCTCTGCTATTTGGGTGTGTTCGTTCGTTTTTGTTTGTTTTTATTTGTCTACCTGAAGCGACTGAACCAGGATCGTTGCTATGGTGAGTGTTGTGAGAATATCTTGGCCCTACATCTCAACATTTATTCATGTGTTCTTTTATTTTCTCAGTGGCCAAGCAAACAAGCTGCACTGAGGCAAAGGGTTTTTTTCTCTGCGTCTAGAATGCCTTTAAGCTAGAAAAAAAAAAATCCGGATCCAAGCATGACATTTCTAACTTCGAGCAACAATTGTTCTCTTTCTTAAAACTATGACGCAAACAAATTGCTTCTAAAAAAATACCATCGCAGTTGTCTTTAAAGACGAGCCAGAGTCAAAATCACAGTTGAAACGACAGCTTGGTGTCAGGCTGGAAAAGACGGCACTGACAGACCGAAACAAAATACAAGGGGAAAAAAAGAAAAAGACCGTCGGCTTGGATGGAACAACGCAAGAAACGTGATCTTGCAGTTTGTGCGTGGCATTTAGTCGCCGTAGTGTGTGCGTGCGTGGCGCGTGCGTGCGTGCGTGTGTGTGTGTGTGTGTGTGTGTGTGTGTGTGTGTGTGTGTGTGTGTGTGTGTGTGTGTGTGTGTGTGTGTGTACGGTTGTGTGCCTGCGTGCCTGCATACCTGCGTGTGTGTGTTCTGGGCATTATGAAAAGAAATGTCCGTCGTTATTAGCCTCCATTTCAGAGAAAAATAGTCTGGTGCACTATGTTTTGAGGTTCTTGCCCTTTCGAGGGGATTGTTTAAAACTGAATTTATTCTCCGATTGTAGCGACTGTTCAGGGCTACACCTAGGTCTCCAGCACGTAATTCTCTTCCCTCTTCAAAGGACTGGCATTAGTTAGGTCAGTTTGGTTACCAACAGAAAAGGGTCAGAACAAGTTTCACGACTTGTTTTAGGAGCTTCAAGCTACCCAGGTTTGGATCAAAGCTTGGTGATCGTTGGACTGGATGTTGCCACATTTCTGTTTAGTTGATGAGACAAAAATAACGAGATGGGCATCCATGACCAGACACAATCCCTCCTCCTCTTTCCCTTAGAAGGTTGTCTGCTTTTTTTTTCTTCGCGCGCGCGCGCGCGCGTGTGTGTGTGTGTGTGTGTGTGTGTGTGTGTGTGTGTGTGTGTGTGTGTGTGTGTGTGTGTGTGTGTGTGTGTGCGCGCGCGCGCGCGCGCGCGTGTGTGTGTGTATCTATCAGTAAGTCTGCCTGTCTGTTAGTGAATTGCTTTGAATCTCTCTCTCTCTCTCTCTCTCTCTCTCTCTCTCTCTCTCTCTCTCTCTCTCTCTCTCTCTCTCTCTCTCTCTCTCTCTCTCTCTCTCTCTCTCATGGTTTTGCTATGCTGAATTGTCAGTATGAATGAATGTTGAAATAATGTATGCATGACAAGGACAGAGTGTATGACTAGGCCGTGACCTAAAATCTCCATCCTTGCATTTAAAAGATCAGCCAGTGAATCACTCTCTCTCTCTCTCTCTCTCTCTCTCTCTGTGTGTGTGTGTGTGTGTGTGTGTGTGTGTGCGTTTAGTTTAAGACAGTATTGTATAATTTACTAACAACAATCGGAAGAGAAATGCCTCTTTAATTATCAACATTTGTTTTACTTTTTTTCTAATGCAGTGGTAAAATCGATGCTTCTGACCAGCTCTCAGGGTACATTCCAGAAAAAATACCCTATTAAACAGGGGTAAAAGAAATGTACAAAAAAAATGTCAGAGGTACGCAAGAAAAGGTCAGATGAAAGACCATCAGGGCCAGCTGCCTTACCGCTCTTTGGTTTGTTAAAAGCCCAACAGAGTTCTGCTTCAGTGATGTCGTTATCCATTTCCAAATTAGCACACTGCTGACAGTTATCTGTTTCATGCATGCTGCTCTGAACATCTTCGGCAAACTGCGAGTCATCCGATGTCTGTCTTACATTGAAAAGATTCTTAAAGTAATCATACCTAGCACGCAGAGTTATTTTTTCCTGTTTGCTCTGAGTTTTTATCAAAGCATGAGTCGGTCAGTTCTTTTACCAACTATTATCATCATATTCTGATTGTTTGACTTTACTAAGGGCTTTTAAACTCGTTTTCGCATCAGTGTAGCTCTCTTTTGTGTCGAAAAAAAAAAAAAAATACGTATATTTTTCCTATTTGATTCGCTCACATTCTTCATCCCACCAGGTGGGTTGTGCACGAAATTCACATTCAATTTGTTTCAACCTCTTTTTTTTTTGGCAGCATTTTGAATTAAATTTATAAATTTGATGCACGCTTGTTTGACATTATCATCTAGAACTAACACGAACTTTTCATCCTCTTTCTGAACATTTTCATGACAGTAAGTATCCAATGATTCAGCATGCTGTTCTTTCCATGAATAGCTAATTCTGTTTACTAAATCGGTTTCCGTCTGCTCTTCAGGCGCATCAACAGAATCGTAAGGAAGGCAAATAACAATGGGGAAGTGGTCTGATTCAGTTCTGTTAGCAACATACATATCTGATTTCAGTTTGAAATTTGGCATTGAACAAATGGAATAATCTACAACACTCTTTCCTCTATTTGCTACACACGTAATCTCACCTTTAGAGTCACTAATAGTTCTACCATTTACAATAAATAAATCAAATTCTTCACAGATTTCAATAAAGTTTCGTTCTAAGTTATATATAAACTCACCCGATTCTTATTATTTCCGTTTATTTTGAGGGCCTTCAACTAATAGTTCGCCGAATTCCTGAAAAACGAGACATGTTCATTTACATCATTCGTATCAAAAGTCAGAAAGTCCAGATGTCCTAGCATTAATTTTGCCACATAACATCCATGCCAGGTCAGGTATGAGCACATTATTTGTGATATGTAATCTCCTAATTTCTCAATTTTATCATCATTATCATTATCAGAAATAAGAGATCTTTCCGGAGGTACATACACAAAACCCACCAATGCATCAAAGGAAGAATTAGATACGGACTTACCAATCTTTAGAAAAAGTCTTCAGCTGATTTCAATAACTGTGTCACATGTAAAAAACTACTGGCTTGTGAACACACACAGAAACCCCTCCCTTTAATATATGCGTACGAGGAGTGTAAAGCACTGTGTAATCCGGAAATGCTGCTTCTATAGCATTTTGCATGCATGACCAAATTCCCAAGAATGCAAAGATCTTATACTTTTCGTAAACGGATTTCCTTGGATACTTTTTAATTTGTTGGCTAGTCTCTGAATATTCCATGTCATTATCTCTAACAGCGAGTGGTTACGTGCATGAAACAGTTCGTAATTTAAGGAGTCGTTCGCTATGTCCTCATCTTCTGTTTTATCTGTGACTGATACAGTCTCTTCTACAGACATTTAGTCCTCTTGCCTTATGTTTGTTTTGTTGTGATCCGCTGTTATATCACTAGATAATGTCTTTTGTGTTTGCTCATTATCTAATGTATCATCACCATTTATGCTGGTTGTTTGTGTGAGAGATGTCACCCTGCTATCGTGTGTCGCGGTGTTTACTGCTTCACTAGCATCACCTGGTGGAGATGACAAAGTGGAATCTTTATTGTTTGCCGTGTCACTAGCATCACCTGGTGGAGGTAACAAAAAGGAATCCTCATTGTTTACTGTGTCACTAACATCACCTAGTGGATGTTACAAAGTGGAATACTCATTGTTTACTGTGTCACTAACATCACCTAGTGGATGTTACAAAGTGGAATCCTCATTGCTCACTGAGTCACTAACGTCATTTAGTGGAGGTAACAAAGTGGAATCCTCATTGTTTACTGTGTCAGTAACATCTCCTAGTGGAGGTAACAAAGTGGAATCCTCATGATTTACCGTCACAAACATCAGCTAGTGGAGGTAACAAAGTGGAATCCTCATGATTTACCGTCACAAACATCAGCTAGTGGAGGTAACAAAGTGGAATCCTCATGTTTACCGTCACAAACATCAGCTAGTGGAGGTAACAAAGTGGAATCCTCATGTATTTACCGTAACATCTAGTAACAAAGTGGAGGTAACAAAGTGGGAATTTTCATTGTATTACTGTGTCACAACATCAGCTAGTGGAGGTAACAAAGTGGAATCCTCATGATTTACCGTCACAAACATCAGCTAGTGGAGGTAACAAAGTGGAATCCTCATGATTTGCCGTGTCACGTCACAAACATCAGCTAGTGGAGGTAACAAAGTGGAATCCTCATGATTTACCGTCACAAACATCAGTAGTGGACAAACATCAGCTAGTGGAGGTAAACATCATGGAATATGGAATCCTCATGATGTCACTAACATCAGCTAGTGGAGGTAACAACAAAGTGGAATCCTCATTGTATACTGTGTCACTGTGTCATCATCACTAGTGGGGATAACAAGTGGGAATCCTCCTGTTTAATGTGTCACTGACATCACCTAGTGTGAGGGTAACAAAGTGGAGTCCTTCCTGCAGGTTGCCTAGGCGTAGGGTCGGCCGGGCTTTCAGCTCTTTTCCTGCCGTGATGCCTGCCTCTGGGAGGAGGTGTCATAAACCAACGCCCGACCTTCACCGACCAGTGTGTCGAATCGGAGGAAGTCGCGTGTTTCTGTTCCACCTTTGCTGCCTTGAGGAATTGCACTAGCAGACGACTCTGTCTCTCACTCGTTGGTGAAAATCCTCGTTTACAAAACATCTCTGATTTCCCTCAGTCAGAATTTTCACTGGGCTAGAATGCGTTTGTTTGTCTTTGAACTTATTGAGGCAGACAATGATGGGACGGGGTGACTTGTCACCTCCTTGAAGTCGATGAGCACGCTCTATCTTGTCTAAATCCACATCCTGAGGTCACCGACAGTGTGTCGAATCTTCTTCGCTTTCACACTTCTGCTTCTCTTGAGGAATCACTAGCACCTCTCTCTCTCCTGGGTGAAATCCTTTCTTTACAACACATCTCTGTTTCTTTTCCTCAGAATTTTTTCGGCTGGCTTTGCACTCTCTTTTCGTTTCTTTTCTTTCAGAATTTTTTCGGCTGGCTAGAAGCGTTGTTCAAAGTGGAACTTATTGAGGCAGACAATGATGGGACGGGGTGACTTGTCACTCTTGAAGTCGATGAGCACGCTCTATCTCCTCTTCCACATCACTGATCTTCTTCTTCTTCTTTCTCTTTCTTCTTCTTCTCTTCTTCTCTCTCTTCTTCTTCTTCTTCTTCTTCTTCTCTCTCTCTCTTTCTCTTTCTTCTTCTTCTCTTCTTCTCTCTTCTTCTTCTTCTTCTTCTTCTCTCTCTCTCTCTCTCTCTCTCTCTCTCTCTCTCTCTCTCTCTCTCTCTCTCTCTCTCTCTCTCTCTCTCTCTCTAAGAGAAAACTTTTCAAAGCATACAAATAAAGAACATCATCTCCATACGATCCCAACAAAGAATATGAACAATGATATATGTCTTAACAGCATTTGAACACTACCTTTTTATCCATTGTGCCTTATGTCGCGTGCAGGAGGATTTTTCTGTGGTGTGCAAACCAGTTTTAAGCAAACTCCTTCTGGTCGCACATAGCTCCCCTCAGCGACGGTTTGGGGCCACATATGAATTACAGTATCTTTAAAAAAATGGTTTGGGACCACATGCATCAATTACAGTATCTTTCAGTCAACGGTTTCGGACCACATGCATGAATTAAAGTATCTTTAAGTCTTAAGAGCTTGTCAGCTTTTCCCCAAATGTGTTAATTCAGCGCTTGTACTTTTTTTGTTTGTTTTTCAATGACATACCACCTGCGCTGGCTTTCCGTTTTTTTTTTTTTTTTATTGATGCTGTTGTTCGTATTGTTGTTATTTGTTCTTGCTCTTTTTTTTTTTTGTGTGAAGGCAACGTTTGGCACACTTTTGCCAAGGGGCGAGAACAAGTTCGCAAGATGGGCCGAGCACTTCAAAGAAGTTAACAGAACCGAGCCACCCACACCAGCTGAGGCGGAAGACCCATCTCTCCTGCTCCCAATCAAACCCCGATGACTTCACTGAAGAGGAGATTAGAACAACTATCAAGACATTAAAGAACAATGAATCCATGGGTTCGATGGAGTAACAGCGGAAATGCTTAAAGGTGGTGGTGACTGCATTGTCTCTTGGATGTGCAATCTCTGTAACCAGGTTTGAAACTCCGGTGTCGTCTCTCAGAGGATTGGAAGAATGGCGAAGTCGTCTTTTATCCCCCCCCCCCCCCCCCCCCCCCCCCCCCCCCCCCCCCCCCCCCCCCCCCCCCCCCCCCCAAAAACAACTTCTCAGAGCGCGACAACTGGAGAGGAGTTACTCTACTGTCGATACCAAGGAAAGTGTACAGCCAGGTCATCCTCAACCGACTGCGCGACGTAGTGGACTATGACCTCAGGGAACGACAAACAGTCGTCCGCCCAAAACGATCCTGTGCGGAACAGATCTTCAGCAGACGGCGCTTCCGCTGGCTGAGTCATGTCTCGAGATTACCCTCATCAACACCTCCAAACCAGGCGGCCATTAAATGGACCCCAACAGGCCAGAGAAAAAGAGGACGACCCAGGATGAGTTGGCGACTTGCAGTGGAGAGAGAGAGAGATCTCAGATTCGTTGACAGAGGATAGAGTGACACCAGCAGACTGGCTGAGGACCGTGCACAGTGGAGCAACTGACTGCCTCATGCGTCGTCGCAAGATGCGGGAGCATCTAAATCTAAGTAAGTTTTCTTGTTGCTGCTGATGTTTGTTGTGGTTGCTGCTGCTGCTGTTGATGCTGTTGTTGTTTGTTGTTGTTTGTTGTGTTGTTATACTAGTTCCTGTTCCTGTTCTTTGTTCTTCTCCTCCTCCTCCTCCTCCTCCTCCTCCTCCTCCTCCTCCTCCTCCTCCTCCTCCTCCTCCTCCTCCTCTCCCTCTCCCTCCTTCTCCTCCTCCTCCTTCAACTCATCCTACTTTCTGTTCATGTATTCTGATTCTCCTTTATTTCTCCTTCATGTTCTCTCTTCCACTGTCAGCGTGCTTCATTAGTCGTCATTTGCAACGTGTTTGACGTAAGCATGTTCCGCCACGGTTCTGTAGTATCGGTTTACATTGTGTGTGAGAGGTGTGATTCGTTTTTTTATTTTACTTTGGTTTGTTTTAGTTTGGTTTTATTTGTTTTGTTTTTGGCATTTGGTTCTGTATTTTGTTGTTTTTTTTTTTTCCATCTGTCCGTTTGGTATATATGTTTTTTTTCTGTCAGTGTACATTGATGTTTTTGTTCTTACCATCACTTTCCCTTTTTTTTTTTTATTTCAGTTGTTTACAAATAACTCTTGTCATCGTTCACATAGCTCTTCACGTTCTTGTCACTGTTTTGATTTGTGTGTGTGTGTGTGTGTGTTCTGTGTTATAATTTCCTACTGTGCTCTGTGTTTTACATAATCAATTTCTTTCTTTTAATGCGTACTTTATCAAAAGAAA
>JADBJO010022381.1:25000-28038 GCA_016801955.1 Conus betulinus | reverse complement strand
CCACATAACTTGCATGCACAGGTTATTGGTCTTGCTACAGACATTTTTGGTCAATTCAATCATTATCGTGTACTATACTCACTAGGCGTGGGGGTATGCATCCTGGGTGGTAAATGAAGGGAACGATTCTGTCCGATAGGAAAAGGTGAATCCAACGTTTTCACATGTTTCTCTTACTGTCTTTTCCAACTCAAGCACACCCTCCCACATTTGTCTACTGACCTTGCATGGAGAGGCACCGGAGGCACAGATGTGGGCATCTCTCTGTCAACTGGCTGTTCAACCCAGAGCAGCTGCTCAAATCGAGTATCGTCAGGTTCCCTCTGTAGGGACTACCCCCTGGCCATTTGAAACACACAGGATTTTGTATTAATGAGGAATACTTTTCCCCGTGTCTGTTTTCTTTCTCCCACCCTCTCCATCTCTCCCTCAATTTTCTTTTAGTCTGTACATTTTCTTTTCAATATTGGAAACTGTTATCTTACACTTGTTTTCCCCACTACTAATTTGTTCAACAGGCATACATAAGCATGTATCAGTGTATCTATGTATGTAAGTATCTATCCATTTCTATCTATATCTATCTATCTATCTGTCTATCCATGTATCTGTCTATCAATCCATTATCTGTCTATCCATCCATCTATACATGTGTGTGTGTGTGTGTGTGTGTGTGTGTGTGTGTGTGTGTGTGTGTGTGTGTGTGTGTGAAGTGAGAGAGAGAGAGAGAGAGAGAGAGAGAGAGAGAGAGAGAGAGAGAGAGAGAGAGAGAGAGAGAGTTTTTGCATATGCATTGAAAGTAGTCATCTGGGGACACAAGGGAAGATGCGTGTAAATACAAACAATTAAATTACCGTTGCATGTTGAATAAATTGACATGGCCTAGGTTTAACAACATGATATTCAAAACAACAAGCAAACATGTCATATAGTTTATGCATTTGTCGACTAGTCTGAAAATTCGTCATAAACACTGCCTGGGATGAAGGGCAATTCTAGTGCGAGATTTTGAGTGATAAAAAATGTGCTGATCTTCAGTGGTGTTTGGTTTAAAGAATGGACAACTATACACTGCTACAGACAGAGGTAAGAAAAACCTATGCTTTGTTTCCACTGAGGTCCAAATGTTCTGGTACAAAATCTTGTCAGAGCACTTCTATGCCATCTGTCTGTTACTACTGATAGAAGTGAGAACAGAGGGATTACCTGCGTCGGATCCTCGCTTTCCCCAGCCATATATTTTGCAGCTAGTTCGGCACGTGAAGTCGTAATCCAGGTAGGGTTGATACTTCACGTAAGTATTCACGTGTGAACCTCGTAACCAAGCGCACCAGGGCTATGTCTGCATCACCTGAAGTAAGACATGCTTTTAATCATCTTTGCCATTCTTTTTTCTTTAATTTTCATCACTCAGATTTGAACATTTACAGAGGGGATTGATTTAAAAGATGAAATACCAATTGCATGAATGCTGAAAACTACGTTTGTCTTTGTTTGTATTTGATTGTTGCTCTAATGATTCTGACTTGTTGCTCATAAGTCCTAATGGATGTCCTTTTGTTGTTGTTTGTATTGATAATATGTTTGTTTTAATTGTATATGTAAGTTTAAGTGTTCATATTCAGCTGGGGTGTCAATACCCTTGTGTCTATTGATTTGTTATGAGAACTGCATAGAGATATCAGGAGTTGCTCAAGGGGAAACGGGTTGGTACGAGTTCTCACATGCATTTTTTTTTTTTTTTTTTTTTCAGAATTTGGCAATAAGTCATTATGAGGCAAGGCATGGTACTGGACCTCAACAAAGAGAATGAGACTTAAGGCCGACCACTGTGGGCGATGTGATTGATGCTTTCGTTAGTTCACCATCCTACGTGGAGAACTATGTTGACGATGGCTACCATAGATCATAGATTACACACTTGTGTCAAGAGAAAAAGATCTAGTTGCAAAGTGAGACGACTGCAGGCGGAAATCTAAACAAATCTTAAATAAATGTCAGCGAACCGCCCAGAGAAACGTGGACAAACGAGTCACAAGACACACAAACACAACACGTTTCGACCTCTTAGGTCTTCTTCAGGTGAACCAGAAACGAATAAAATAACGAAAATGCACTTAGCTTTAATCGCTTCAGATCGCTTCAGAGTTGAGCGCAAGGAAGAAGGCATTGAATGAGAACGAGGCTGTTGGAAGGGAAATAATGTGCGAGTCGAAGTCGTAATGATGATAATAATATTACTGATAGAAATACTGATAATGGTCAACACATTTAAAAAAAAAAAAAAAGACAAGATTACTACCAATCTTGGTGTCAATAAGTATGGGTATGGGAGAAAGGAGAGTGGGTTTAGAGGATTCTTAAACAGCAGGGTTGCCGTGGCAACAGTCCCAGAGGCGAAGGCGATGGTGATGTCAATGCTAGTGGTGGTGGTAGTATCAATACTAGCAATATTATTACTGAATGGTACTACTAACAACGATGGTGAAGGTTAAGGTAATAAAAGCTTGATACAGAAATATATTTAGAAAAGACATTTTTATAATATCAAAATAAATAAATAAATAAACATGAAACATTTAAAAAAATAAATAATAAATAATAATAATTATAAATGCATAAATAAATAATTGAAAAATAATGGTGATATAGAATAAATAGATGAAAATAAAAAAAAAAAAAAAAAAAACATGTTAACATTTATGGTACTAAATGTATTAATTCTGATAGTAAGGAGGAAAGCAAACAAGCAAACAACAACAACAACAAACAACAACAACCAAGGGGAGAGAGAGGGAGGACAGGAAGAACAGAAAGGAAACAGAAGATAGAAGTTATGGGAAGGATGGAATCCGATAGGTATTAATAATCACAGTAATAGTTTTGTTAATAATTGTGATTGTAACTCTACAGTAATGGTAGTGATGCTATAGGAGGCTAGAAAAGTGGTAAGCTGAAATGTTAGAAATATTGATTACATTAATGAAAGTAGTAAATATCACATTTGTAATACTAGTTACGAAGTTGTAAGAAAAGGT
>JADBJO010022381.1:0-22500 GCA_016801955.1 Conus betulinus | reverse complement strand
ACAAAACTATTACTGTAATTATTAATATACCTATTGGATTCCATCCTTCCCATAACTTCTATCTTCTGTTTCCTTTCTGTTCTTCCTGTCCTCCCCTCTCCCTCCTCCCCTTGGTCGTTGTTGTTGTTGTTTTTGTTTGCTTGTTTGCTTGTTTGCTTGTTTGTTTTTTTCCTTACTATCAGAATTAATACATTTAGTACCATAAATTTTAACATTGTTATTTTTTTATTATTTTTAATTTCATGTATTTATTCTATAACCATTATTTTTCAATTATCTATTTATGCATTTATTATCATTATTATTATTCATTTTTTTTAATGTTTCATTTATCTGTTTATTTGATTTATTATCAAAATGTATTTTCTAAATATATTTCTGTATCAAGCTTTTATTACCTTAACCTTCACTATCGTTGTTAGCAGTACCATTCAGTAATAATATTGCTAGTATTTATACTACCACCACTAGCATTGACATCACCATCGCCTTCGCCTCTGCGACTGTTGCCACGGCAACCCTGCTGTTTAAGAATCCTCTAACCCACTCTCCTTTCTCCCATACCCATACTTATTGACACCAAGATTGGTAGAAATCTTGTCTTTAAAAAAAAAAAAAATGTTGACCACTATCAGTATTCCTATCAGTAATATTATCATCATTACGACTTTGATTCACACATTATTTCCCTTCCAACAGCCTCATTCTCATTCAACGCCTTCTTCCTTGCGCTCAACTCTGAAGCGATCTAAGCTAAGTGCATTTTCGTTTCGTTATTTTGTTCGTTTTTGTTTCACCTGAAGAAGGCCTTAGAGGTCGAAACGCGTTGTGTTGTGTCTTGTTTGTCCAAGTTTCTCTGGGCGGTTCGCTGACATTTATTTAAGATTTGTCAAGAGAAAAAAAAGTGAACATCTCCCCTCTCCCTCCCTATTTTCCCTCTCCGTGTCTATACGTGTTGTCCTGCTGTCTCTGGAGTTAATATGATGTAGTGGATATGGACTAAAAGGAAAGAGAGGGGGGTAGTTACCGCCAAGGACACAGACGAACAGAGTACAGGCCAAGACACAACGCATTTCGACTTCTTGGTCTTCTTCAGGTGAAAACAACATTTAGGACAGTGACAAGAAGATGTAGCCACTTAGCTTTACTTCTCCTGT
This sequence comes from Conus betulinus, assembly GCA_016801955.1. Classification (NCBI taxonomy): domain Eukaryota; kingdom Metazoa; phylum Mollusca; class Gastropoda; order Neogastropoda; family Conidae; genus Conus; species Conus betulinus. The sequence continues at coordinate 21,343 of JADBJO010022381.1, read as the reverse complement.
TCGTCTCCAAAGTCCAAATAGGATTTGAACTTTGGAGACAAATAGGAGAAGCGATCGAAGTATATGAATTAGTTCGAACGAGGTGACAATCGATGAAACTAAAACTGAAACCCTGGTGTCTAGACAGGAATGTTTAGGCTTTTAAACCAGGTGCCCACAGGGAAGACTCCTCAGGTTTCGTGGCTGTGGTCTCATGGATGGATCTCCAAGCTTTGTGAAGCTGGTGTCCAGAGAGGAATTTTCAGGCGTCCTAATTCATGGAGAGGACTCCTCAGGTTTTGAAACCCTGCTCTCCAAGAAAATATATATCATATTTACAACAACTATAACAACGACAGTAACAATAACAATAATAATAATCATAATAATAATAATAATAATAATATATAATAATAATAATAATAATATATAATAATGATAATGATGATGATGATGATGATGATGATGATGATGATGATGATGATATGAAGTTGATAATAATGATAATATAGTAATGATGATGATGATGATATAATAATAATAATAATAATATAATGATAATAATAATATGATAATAGTAAATTTTACCGCGCCATTTTAATTGAAAAGCTACCCATTACGCTGATATACATTGTTCATACTTTCATTCATTTACCAGTAACAACTTAATCACGGTAAAACAGTATTGTCTAAAAGGGTTAATTGAAGAGACCGACTTCTCGACGCCTTTTTTGACACTTTGAAAGATTCGTCTACCTTACTCCTCTTAACATGAAGAGATTACAAGAAGTGAAAAAACAATAATACTTCAGGAAATCTTAGTGTACTAGAGGAACCAGCCGCCCACACTACAGCCACTGACAATTCAGACCCACAGCAAATTTGGACCATGACGACAGAAGACCGAGAAGTTCCAGTCAACAGAGGACGAGCACACCGAGGCAGTTTCGTGGCCCACTACCTGACCCCCGCCGCAACAGACCCTGGCCTAGCTACCGGGATCCTCTTCCGGACACGGGCCACTGGCCGAAGGAGGGAAGGATGTCTGGACAGCAACATCCAATGGAGACCAGCCATGCCAGAGTCCATCAGTCATCTTCCCCTGTCAAGCCTGACAGTCCACGGGAACGCCAGCAGATGGTGAACCATCCCCAGGTTGTGATCAGTCCTCCCAGCCCTTCAAAAGAGGAATCTACACGGTTCTGATGGGATGGAAAGACAGTGATGGGGGAGGGTGGGTGGGGGGGGACGGGATTGGCAGTTTGATCAGACTCATATGATGACTGAAGTGTGTGCGTACACCCGTCTTTTTTGTTTGTTTGTTTGTTTGTTTTTTTTTCACGTTTCACGGGGGGGGGGGGGGGGGGGGGGGGGGGGGGGGGGGGGGGGGGGGGAGGGGGGGGATCGAGGGTGCATCGGGGACTGCTTTGGGAAATCAAAGACTAATCTTTTTTTCCTATGGGAATCTGCCATTGCCTTGCTCCTTTCCGTCCCGTGCTCCTCTTCCCCGCCCTCGCCCCCCCCCCTCCCCCCCCCCCCCCCCCCCCCCCCCCTCTGTCTTGTTCCTTTCCGTCCCGTGCACCTCTTCCCCCCCGAGTCCCGTGCCCTCTTTCCCGCCCTCGCCCCCTCCCCTCCTTGTCAACCCCCCCCCCCCTCCCCCTGCCCCCTCTGTCTTGTTCCTTCTGTCCCATGTTCCTCTTCCCTGACCTCCCCCCCCCCCCCCCCCCCCCCATCCACCCCCTCTCTGTCTTGTTCCCCTTCTGTCCCATGCTCCTCTTCCTTGCCCTCGCCCTCCTCCCCTCCCCGCCCGCCCCCCCCCCCCCCCCTCCCCTCTGTCTTGTTCCTTCCATCCCATGCTCCTCTTCCTTGCCCTCGCCCCCCCTCCCCCTCCTCCCCCCCCCCCCCCCCCCCCCCTCTGTCTTGTTCCTTTCCGTCCCGTGCTCCTCTTCCCCGCCCTTGCCCCCCTCTCCTCATCGTTACCCCCCCCCCCCCCCCTCCCTCTGTCTTGTTCCTTTCCGTCCCGTGCTCCTCTTCCCCACGTCCCGTGTTTCCTCTCCCCCCCCCCCCCCTCGCCCCCCTCTCCGCCTCGTCCCCCCCCCCCCCCCCCCCCCCCCCTTCTGTCTTGTTCCTTTCCGTCCCGTTCTCCTCTTACCCGCCCCCCATGCTCGCCCCCCCTCCTTCCTCGTCCCTCCCCCTCCCCCCTCTAGTTCCCCCCCCCCCCCTCCCCCGTCCCAGGTCCCTATCAATCATTCTTCACGCACATCTGCCTCATATCCCGCGTGCCTCCTCTTCCCCCCTTTCTCCTGCCCATCTACAAGACCCACCCCCTTTCCACACTGGTTGGGTGGAGATTCATTATAGAGAAGGATATCTTGGTCATGTTCAACTTTCAAGTCGATATTGCAAAGTTTTTCTTTCACCGACATTGACCACGTTTTTGATACTGTTATTATTATAGTGTGCCATTTGTCCTTGGATATTACTATGAAGTTGTCAGTGAGGGGGTGACGACGATGTTGATGATGATCAGGGTGGTGGTGGTGATGGTGGTGGTGATGATTATGATGATGACGATAACAGTTAGTGTTATTGTCGTTGTTGGTGGTGCTGTTGTCATTATCACTACTATTATTGATATTGAATTTATGGATACATACTCTGGTTGGTGGATATATTCAACACGTAGCTGAATATCCTGGTGAATGTTAGTAATGTTATTTCATGCTAGAAAAAATAGTCAGCAATTAACACACGTCGACTTCTTAACTTAAACATACAAAACGCAGTTAACATGTCCGTGCGAGCGAATGTTTGTAAACAGAAAAGACAGAAAGAGAGTGTGTGCATGTGCTTAGGATGAATGTAAGAGATTATCAAAACATGATGAACTGGGGTGATTAGCTAACAAACTACATACTGCTTATCTGGGAAAATTGTAAGTGGCACAAAAATGCTATTAATGTTAAATTAAAAGGAGCTTTTCACCGTATAGGACTGATAAAACGCAATGAGTAGTTTTATGTTGTCATCTCTTAACTGCCAGGGCCTAGCCGATTTTGGAGAAAGGAGAGACGTTTTTTCAATACTTAAGGCAAAAAAAATATACTCCATATACTTTCTTCAAGATAACACATTTTTCGTCAAAATTAGAACGCCGCCAGATTAGAGCAGAATGGGGGTAAGAGGGCATTTTTTTTTTCAAAAACAATAGCAGGTCTGGAGGTGTGTAGCTATTTTACTAAACAACAATTTCGAATTCAAGATAGAAAAAAAAAACCATCAAAGACTGTGGGGGTAACTACATAATCTTAGTAGTAAACACTATGGGAAAACAAATAGGATTGGTAAACATACACGGACCAAACAGGGATGATCCAACTTTTTTTCTCTAATTTTGCAGAACCAAATCGAAGAGTTATATGTACCGAATATCATTATTGCTGGAGACTGGAATCTTGTGTTGAATCCTAATTTAGACTATTGCAACTACAAACACGTCAATAATGTTAAAATACAAGAAAAGGTATTCCAAATGATGACAGATTATAATTAGTAGACATATGGAGAGAATATAATCCAGAAATTCTTCGCTACACTTGGAGACGATTAAATCCCTTTCAACAAAGCCGTTTAGATTTTTTTTTTTTTTTTTTTTTTTTTTTTTGAATCAATCATTTTTTCCAATGTGAAGACTGCTGACATTCTCTATGGTTATCGAAGTGATCATTCTCTTATAACAATAGAAATCATATGTAAAAAAGAAGAACGATCAAAAACTTCTTGGAAATTCAATTCCTCGCTTTTAAGAGATAAAAATATGTTGAACGTGTTGAGGAAACTATACAAATTGTAAAAGAACAATACGCGGTTTTAGTTTATGTAAGAGAAAAAAATTAGATTTATCCCGAATCATGAAGCTCAATTGAGTGTAACCCACCAATTATTTCTTGACACCCTTTCAATGGAAAATAAGGGCGCAAACCATACCACATTCTATCAAAAAGAAAAGAGAGCAAAGTGTGAAGGAAGAAAATCTAGAGAAAGAGATACAATACTTGGAAGGAAAGCAGAAGAAAAAAAGTGACAGTGATAGAGTTTGTTTCGAGGAAAAAAAAAAAAAAAAAATGGAAGATCTCTAAAAAAGCTAAATGGATGGAATTATTATCAGATCAAAAGCAAGGTGGGCATCTCAAGGAGAAAAGGTGACGAAATATTTCTGCTCTCTGGAAAAAAAGACATTATGTCAGCTAACAAATGTCGAAATTAGTAACAAAAATAAAGGACGCGTTTTGTTAGAAACAAAAGAAATGCTAGATGAAACCACATCTTTTTATGAACAACTTTACGAAGAAAGAAGAACTCAGGATGTTAATCTAAATGACTATGTCACAGCTTTACCAAAATTAGAAAAAAAGAAGCAGCTGACAAATTAGAAGGAATTATAACTAAGGAAGAAGCAGCACAGGCAATAGAAAATATGAAGAATGATAAAAGCCCAGGATCGGACGGCATGACGGTTAGTTTTTTTTCAAGTTCTTTTGGCAACAGACAGCGGATTTTGTAGTTAACTCCATCAATGAAGGTTTTTATAACGGGAAAATGTCTATAACGCAGCGGGAAGGCAAAATAATATGTTTACCGAAAGGTAATAAACCAAGGGAATATTTGAAGAATTGGCGACCAATTACACTATTAAATGTGACATACAAAATTGGATCAGCATGTTTCGCAAACCGCATAAAACCACCATACTACCGAAAATTATAAATGAAGATCAGACAGGCTTCGTACCAGGAAGTATATTGGAGACAGTTTAAGAACTTTATACGACATTATGCATTATTTAGAAATATGGAACTTGCCCGGATCACTTGTATCAATTGATTTGGAAACAGCTTTCGACTCAGTAGATTGGAATTTCATGAAAAAAGTATTAAACAAATTTGGATTTGGAGATGACATATGCAAACGGGTATCTGCATTTATAACGATATCAGGTCTTATCTTATAGTAATGGGAAAATGTCAAGACATTTTGAAATACAGAGAGGATGCCGTCAGGGTGACCCCATATCTCCGTATCTTTTTATACTGTGTGCCGAAATCCTGGCATGCAAAATTCGTAAAGATGAAAATATCAGGGGAATAAAAATATCAGACACTGGATTTAAAGTAAACCAGTTTGCTGACGACACCACTTTCGCTTTAGGAGACAGAACATCTTACGGAAAACTGTTCGAAAGGTTAAATGGATTTGAAAATATATCTGGCCTAAAAAAAAAAAATTTTTTAAACTAAATTTTGAGAAAACTACAAACGTTTGGCTAGGAAACAGGAAAAAATTCAGCAGAGAAGCATCTATACCACAAACATATGGAATCCCCCAAAATTTAAAATTCTGGGACTCTGGTTTTCAAATGAGATAACAAATTTAACAGAGATTAATGTAAAAGATAAATTTGCTGAAGTTAAGACTTTGTTTAAAATCTGGGCAAAAAAAAAAACATGTACTCCTTTGGGTAGGGTTGCGTTACTTAAGTCTTAGATTCTTTCAAAATTAATCTTCTTAGGATTCTGCTCCCTAACCCACTGGAAAATGAGTTGAAATAACTGCAAAAAAATGTGGGATGGCAAAACAGACAAAGTAAGGCGACAATATTCAGTGCAAAATGTTGAGCAAGGAGGAATAGGAATACCTGACATACAAGCCTTTGTGCATGCACTGAAGTTGTCATGGTTGAGAAGGCTGCTTTCAGGAACTTCAAAATGGAATGACATACTCTCGAAACATTGTGCTCAGAAATAAACTATATACGCTGTTACGGGTCTAAAAACTTAGTAAAGAGTAAATGCAACTACTTCTGGAAAGATGTATTTTTAGCCTACGAAAAATTCGCCAGCCACATAGATTTAGATAACGAAGAGGAAATTTTATCAGAACCTGTTTTTCACAACTTTAAATTTAAAATCAACAATAATGATTTTTGTTTCACAACATGAACTGCCAAGAATGTGTTCTTAGTAAAAGATATTGTTGGTGATAATGGAAGCTTTCTGAATGATGATGAATTTTGCCAGAAATGAATTTGAGAGTAAATTACTTACACTATCTAAGTTCCATTCAAGCGATAAAAGAATATCTTATAAAAAGAAATATAACTGTTCAAAACAATGATAGTAACCAGGATCCGAAAGCGATTAAAACGATAAACAGCGTTAAAAAAAGCTCAAAACCATACTGTAATATACTGCTTGGAAAAACACTTGTCAGTATTATCAAACCACTCATTAATTGGCAAAGAAAGTTAAATTCTGTGGTAGACTGGCAAGTCGTTCTAAGATTGATTAGTAAAAAAAAAAGGAAAATTAAAATGGTTTCAGATTAGAATTTGCAACAGAATATTGGTTACAAATAATGTATTAAAGAAAATGGGCCCTAGTCGTGAGCGATAAATGTAGTTTTTGTAATGGCGAATTAGATTCGATCTACCACTATCTTTGGAACTGTGACTTCGCACGCAACTTTGGATGGAATTAGAAATATCTATGAAAAGAAAATGTCATGTTTTTAAAGATTATCCTTTAACGTTCAATTAATTTTGTTTGGAACAGACAGAAAAACCAAAATCAATGAAATTCTGTATATCATTATCTTATGGGCAACATTCTTTATCTAGAAATGTAGGATGAATAAAATTAGACCAACTGTGACAGCTTTTTAAAGAGAACTCAAATACAACTATCACACCACAAAAAATATAAGCATAGTTTAGAAATGCGCCATTCTGAGTTTGAAAAAAAAAAAATGGTTACTCTATTCAGTGTTACTTATTGATTAAGTATTCCTTGATGATACGTTTTTTTTTTCTTTACTCGATGCTATAGTGTGCCCGTTTTTGTCAAAGGACTAGATAAACAACCCAGCCCTGAAAACATTACTTCTGCTACATGAACAAAAACAAGGGCCCTAGATGAAAACTATTATTCCATTCAAATCACTTTTACCTAACAGATATTCTCCTTCACTGTTTTACTACTATGGTATGTACCACGTAACAAAACATGAATGTTAGCCTTATTAGTATTACAGGACAATTGAAATTATGGGATATGAGGTGGAGGTGAAAAATGAAAGAGAGGGAGTTTTTTTTGACGTATCTACAGACATAGAAAAATAAATGTGTGTGTGTGTGTGTGTGTGTGTGTGTGTGTGTGTGTGTGTGTGGTGTGTGTGGGGGAAGGGGGGGGGGGGGGGGGGGGGGGGGCTGAGTAGGAAGGAAATTCTTTTTCCCTATTAATGTTTTCTTCTGTTACGATTTATATTGTTTACCATTTCCCACTGAAAATGAACGTTGATATTCTATGTTAGTTTTTCTTTTCACGTGAGTTGAATTGTGCAATCTTAAAGAAGAGAAAAGAAAAGGGGAGGGGCAGGAGAGAGAGAGGAGAGAGAGAGAGAGAGAGAGAGAGAGAGAGAGAGAGAGAGAGAGAGAGAGAGAGAGAGAAAAAACTAAAATTATGCTGATATAAATCATTGAAAGGTTGGTGGTGGATGCGTAGAGGAGGGGTGGTGCTCTCTAAGGGTTTTTTTCTCCCCGTTTTTCTTCCCTCAATCTTAGTCATTTATATTATGAGTTTGATATATGATTGATATGTTTATGATCTGTTTTCATACAATCTTTCTGCGCACTGTCCGCTTTCTGCGCTCCTGTCAGCTCTAACTTCATTTGATTAAAATCACTCCTTTTGGGAAAAAAAAAAAGATTCGACGCCCCGTATTTGAGTATAGAGACCCCATTGACTGTTTCCAACCAAGCAGGTCTCCAGTAAATGATAGGGAAATGGCCCCGTGATACACAAGGGCTAGCTACAAAATGGTCTATGTCCTGGGAAACAGCTGGCCCCCCATGATATGGGGCTAGCTACAAATGGTCTATGTCCTGGGAAACAGTTGGCCCCATGATATGGGGACTAGCTACAGATGGTCTATGTTCTGGGAAACAGCTGGCCCCGTGATATGGGGGCTAGCTACAAATGGTCTATGTCCTGGGAAACAGCTGGCCCCGTGATATGGGGACTAGCTACAAATGGTCTATGTCCTGGGAAAGCAGCTGGCCCCGTGATATGGGGGCTAGCTACAAATGGTCTATGTCCTGGGAAACAGCTGGCCCCGTGATATGGGGGCTAGCTACAAATGGTCTATGTCCTGGGAACAGCTGGCCCCGTGATATGGGGACTAGCTACAAATGGTCTATGTCCTGGGAAACAGTTGGCCCCGTGATATGGGGGCTAGCTACAAATGGTCTATGTCCTGGGAAACAGCTGGCCCCGTAATATGGGGGCTAGCTACAAATGGTCTATGTCCTGGGAAACAGCTGGCCCCGTGATATGGGGACTAGCTACAAATGGTCTATGTCCTGGGAAACAGCTGGCCCCGTGATATGGGGGCTAGCTACAAATGGTCTATGTCCTGGGAAACAGTTGGTTGTCATTGTACAGTGGACGGGGTGAGGTATTCTTTGGGTCTGTTCCCATAAGAAATGCCCCAAGTGTTCTATGGTAGGGTAATACGCAGATAAGGACTGCCTCCATAAACGATAGTCCAAGCATGGGACCCTTGGGGAAACGTCCACCCCTCCCCCCTTCCTTCCATCGTCTGCAGGGCAGGATACACAGGGCACCTCATCTGTCATGCCAGTCTGTCTATTTTTGACATAATTCTGTCAATCTGATTTGGTTTGGTATTTTTGCCCAGGAACCACCAGCCACAAAACAAATGAACAAGGAAACCAAAGCAAAATGTAACTTAATAAGTTTCCCTGGTCTTTGCCATGCGTTACTCAGCCTGTGAAACGCATCTAGTACACAGAAAACGAATGCAAGCATAGACAAGCAAATAACCTAGTAAGACTTTGTGTTAAAAAGATTACCTGTTCCGTGGTAGATGTTGGAGATATTATGCCATCTTTCATACCGTTCTTCTTGTGTGATGTTATCATACCTGCGCACTATAACCCTCCATCTAGTAATTGTTGGCCATGTTCTGCAAAAGAGAAGATTCAAGGATTAGAAACATTTATCTTTATGAAAATGCTTGCTAAGGTTTTCTTTGAATTCAACCCTGCTTGACAGTGGTGAATCCAAGCTGTTTCATTAGAACTTGCCTACGTTGCGTCCTGGATAAAATGCCCCACCCTTACTGACCTGGTACTCAAACTCACCCTGTTGTGCAGAAAACTGTAACAAACATGTCCCCTAATAGCCTGGAACAACTGCAAGCTCGCTATGAGTGCACAGACTGGGATGTGATTTTTATGCTTGTGTTGATGTGGATGAAGCTGTTGACGTTATCTCTGTTGATGTTACCTTTTGTGAATACATGTTGATACCAAAAGACAACTGGTAAATTCTTCCGAACAATAAGCCTTGGGATTTCAAATCTTTAATGAAAACACTGAATGAAAAGAAAATTGCGTTTCAACTAAAAGATGATTTCGTAAAGAAAACAGTTGAAAGAAAACTAAAACATAAAATAGAGGCCGCAAAGATGACATACAGAAAAAAAAAAAGTATAAAAGCAGTTTGAGTCGGGAAAATGCGAAATGCATGGGATGGCCTAAAACTCTCACTGGACAGAGTAAATCACGAAGTGAATGCAATCTATCGAAGAGGAATGTTATGATTTTGCTAACAAAATGAATAATCTCTTCTCTTTTTTTGCCGTTTTGAAATGAAACATGTTGGTGAAAATTTGGAAACTGTGATGCCAAATATTTCAAACAGCTGTGATGATGATGAAGGAGTTTTACATATTGACGACGATTCTGCTGCTCAAAGTTAAAAAATAAAGTTTAAGATAATTAAAGAAGAAGGCTCAGACATGTGTTTGGAAATCTTTTAAAATCATGTTCAGAACAACTATATGTTTTCTGTAGGCTGTGTTTGCAGTTTTTGAATTGTGGAGTTGTGCCATCTGTCTAGCAAGAATCAACAATTTGCCCTGTACCAGAAAAAACAAAAACAAAAAAACAAACCAAGACATCCTAGCATTTTGGATGACTATGGACCTGTTGCTTTGACATCTCTTGTAATGAAATCTTATAAATGCTTCATCCTTCAGATTCATCTTCCAGCTTTGTGATTCATACCAATCTGTGTACAAACAGAACAGAAGTACAGATGATGCAAAAATCACTCTTTCAAACCCATGCATACACACATCTTGAAATGATTCTTTTGTTTGCCTCCTGCTTATTGATTTCACATCAGCTTTTGATACTATTCAACCACAGATTATGGCGAAGAAACTTCAAACTTTACATGTCAACCCAAAATTGATTTCATGGATTATGAACGTTTTAGCTAGAACCACGTTTACTGGTGCACATCAAGGCACCGTTCCCTCCCCTGTGCTCTTTACTCTTTATACAAATGATCGTACTGGCTCTACTGTCACTCCTGTCATAAAGTACTCAGATGATTCTGCTTCAGAAGACCTGTCAAATTCAGATACCATTTGTTTTCAAGAGGTTGAATGTTTTTGTAAAGAGAACTGTCTAGATTTGAATATTAGTAAGACGAAGGAGATGGTAATTGATTTTCGAGGAAATCCTGCTACTGTCCCTCACTTGTTTATCGAAAACACCAAAGTGGAGCGTGTAAGTGAATATAAGCATCCGGGTAGTATTTCAGATGGTAAGCTGAATCTTAATGCAAATACTCATTTTATCTACAAAAAAAATGTACTGTGTCATGCTTCACAGAGTTGTGCCACACATGCACACTCCACCGCCAAAGCAAACTCCACAAACTCCATTCACCCAAGGCGCGTCAACTAAATACACAACACCAAAAAGTTGTTTTCCTTCCCCTCCTCCTACAGGAGAACAAATATAATTAATACATACAATGCTCAAATCAACTTATCCACACCTCTTCTCCAATTGGGGAGGCATCACAAAATAAAACACAAACACACCTCCTCTCCACCAAGGAGGTAACACCCAGTACTGTTTCCCCTTCAGTTGACACGTTCATAAAACATGGGGTCTATGTCACTATCCATCATCACCTGTCTATATCATACACCATTAGCTTATAACCTCTACACAGGAAAACAATCAAATCCAATTCACAATAGTGGAGGTCATAAAGTAGAGTTATTACACTATGGGGAAATACGCCATAGTCATTCTTCATCCACACGGGGAAATACGCCGGAGTCGTTCTTCATCAACATAAGAGAATGTGGCAAAGACATCCTTCATCCACTTGAATCCTCCTCCGTGAGGAAAGATAGTGCAGGCGAGGTCCGCGCTATCTGCCCCAGGCTGGGGTCAGGTCCGGCACCTCCGCCACCTTCAATCCTCACACCCGTGGCCCGGCGTGAGACAGACAACCTGTCAACACACTCGGAACCACGTGCAGTTCTACAATAACTAAGGAGACTCGCTTAAACATGAAGATGTAAACAGTAACCTTTTCTTATATGTTTTTACTTTAAATATTTCTTTTCCTTTCTTTTCCCTATTCTTTTATAAAGAAATGTTACAGGAGTAACCACACTGCTTCTTATTCTTATCTTTTCTTTTGAATACGAATGTTTTCTTCAATTTTTTTCCAAAGATTTCACTTCTCCCCATTTAAACATTATGACAAAAATACCTCAACGATACATCAGCCTTGCATCGGTCTTCAATCGCCGCAATCAAAAACAGACCAGACGACTCCTCCAGCTGGCGTAGAGCAAGTGATTATAACATTTTTCTTGCTAAATTAAATAACGCTCGCAGCGCTTCCAAGCAGTACTCACCGCGGGCCACTGTCCAACAAAACGACGCCGAACGATCACATGATCATTTTTCTCTCAATACAACAATACCGCTGACGTTCAATCTTAAGATTGTTGATATACACAAAGAATATCAACGACATCTTCATACATCCTGTGCACATCACATACTGCTTTTGAAAACTTCAGTCTCTCACTGTCAAAAAGGGACATCTTTAATATTTCTATCCTTGTGTTGTAGAATCAGTGTTGTCCTTTGGCTTTTTATGCTAGTCTGGAAATCTTAGCGTGAAAAACAAAGGCAATTTACACAGAGTGGTGAGTACATGTGGACAGGTTATTTGCAAAAATCAAGAACGGTGAGATAAATGTATGAATGTCGAGTCACACAAAAAGCCGTGAACATTGCAACCGACAGTTCTCGTGTTTCTTCCAAAAACCTGGGATGTTCTACCCTTCGGAGGAAGATTCAAATTGCAAAATTCAAGACAAAAATAGAGCCCAAAACACTTTTGTCCCCATTTCCATCAAACTCCTGTATCATAACTAAACTTTCAATAAGATCCAGCTCAGAAAGTGTGTGCATGTGTGTGTTAGTGTTAGTGTTAGTGTGTGTGTGTGTGTGTGTGTGTGTGTGTGTGTGTGTGTGTGTGTGTGTGTGTGTGTGTGTGTGTGTGTGTGTGTGTGTGTGTGTGTGTGCGCGACTGACTTGACTTGATGTGGCTTTTCACTGCTCGATAACTGTCATCCTTTCTGCTTTTAATGGATACTGATCACATCAACAGTTGTCATCAAGTTGTCAGTGTCTTCAATACAAACACCCCCCACGCCAGAACAGGAGGAAAGCCAGATTCCAACGCTCTCGGAAATTCCCAAAGCTGCCACATTCGACAGTCAAGGAAACAGAAGACACTTGCCTAGGACGTGGTAAATCATGACTGGGACAGTCAGAAGACAATATACAGCTTGTGTACCAGTTAGCAGAAATCAAAGAAACGAATGGATGGGCAAATACCTAGACCAGCTTTAACACCTTTACCTAACTGCCATTGCTTGAGAGGAAGACACTGTCGAGAATGGCCAGAAGGCAAAACTAACGCAGAAATTCAGACGTAAAAGAAGATATTGTTTTAGACACTGGTGGTAAGTCAGACTGGGGATACACAGTGACACAAAATGTCCGAACTCTCCAGGAAGACAATGGAGGCGGAAAATGGAGGCAGAAGCAGTGACACCATCACTTTCATTGGCTCTCATTCACAGACCAGCTTAAAACTCAAGTCATGATACTGCCTGACCCCATGGACATACTTCAAAACGTGGAGAGTGAGATGGGAAGCCTGCATGGCATGAAGTAATATACAACCTTCCATTGAAGAGACTCATATGGATGTACTGCCCTGAACATGCTGGAGTTAAAGAAAACGAGAGAGCAGACATACTGGCAGGCAAGGAAAACAATAAGGACTCGCTTACAGCTTGGCCGATGTGACATGACATGATATGAAACCTAAAGAATGAAAAAGCAGGAGGGAAGCCATAATACCATGGATCATCTTTCAGAGGTGAACATGAAGAGCGTAAACGGTCGCACATCTGGATTTGAAGCAAGAGCAAGAAACATTGCCCACCAAACAAACATTGGAATAATCTTTTGGCCAACGTTGTGAAGACTCCTAGAACTTTGGGCAGAAATACACTGGGCCTTTCAATTACAGACACAACCGATCAAACACACTTCGATTGAGATACGACTTTGCATCCCTCAGGACCACAGTGTATACTGCAGAGGTGTGTCCGCTGGTGGGTGTTCATCGGTGGGGCGATCAGGTGCGTAAATTCAGGAACATGCTTACACAAGCCCACAGATCACACACACGCATAAGATACACATCTTTGCACACACACACACACACACACACACACACACACACACACACACACACACACACACACGCGCGCGCGCAAAATGCAATGTTAATTCCCACAGCCAGTGTTAGACAGGTGTCCAGGGTCTGACCAGCGCTTACTCGACCAATCAACAGATGAAGATCAGCTTTTTATTCAGATGTTGTGGGAGGGGGGGGGGGGGGGGGGGGGGGTTGCCCTCACTTTCAAAGTTTTGCAGTTCGAGACTGTATACTATGTTTCAGGAAGTAATAGAATAATAGATAGATAGGCCACACATATCCCTTGATTTGAGAGAGAGAGAGAGAGAGAGAGAGAGAGAGAGAGAGAGAGAGAGAGTGTGGTAGTGGTCAACTGACATTCGACAAACAAGGCAGGAAGCAAATAGAATAGAAGTTAGCTTGGCTCGTTTTCGTTCACTGAAGCAGGCTGGGATGGAATTTGTTTTTTTAACAGATCTTTACCCTTATTGTGTGTGTCATGCATTTCTCTTGTCTGAAGGCTGCGGTGTGGAGGGTGCCTGGCCAATAGTAGGTGTAATTCACATTCTTCTGAACAGCAGAATACTCTTTAGTTACCGTCTACAGTGAAGGTTTTAGTACGTTCCCTTTTTGTTCACTTTCACTACGTGTTGGTCCATCCCTTCTGTTCATCCAACTCTCCATCACCCAATGTTAAGTTCTTGAACTCGTTGTGCTCTTCTTCCATAATTGAAACCACTAACCTGAAGCATGAGGAAGCAGTTAGAACCCAACGTGTTTGTATGAGGGTCCCTGCACACCTGAAAACATGCTGACCGTTTCTCTAATACCACAGAGATACCAGGGACAAAGCGCGTGCTCTTCTTGGTGCTGGTTCCCGTTATTGATCCGAGGCGTGAGAATCTTAGCTGCACACACACACACACACACACACACACACACACACACACACACACACACACACACACAGATAGATGGATAGATAGATAGATGGATAGACAGACATATAGATAGATTGAGGGATAGATACACACGTAAACACGCGCGCGCTTGCGTACACGCACACACACACACACACACACACACACACACACACACACACACACACACACACATGGGGTCTCTCGGTAAATATGGAGAACAAAAAACCTTCTCCAACAATGGTGGCTTAATTAAACAGTCTTAGAAGTGGTATTTAAATGATCAAGAAGTAGAGACTGTGTCTTCATATAATTATCGTGGTGTAATATCCTCTTTAGTCTTAAACTGGACTGGCAGTGTTGAAAATTGAAGTAGTGAAGCCCTTCAAGCACTTACTTGGGTTAACAGATTACATCCAAAATGAAACACTTTCCCCATCTCTACTATCGTCCATATCTCGGACATAAAAATCAAGTCGTTTTTGTGATATGGATTGGGCAATCTTGGGCTTTAAACAATATGATTTTATTGAACAAGTACAGATTAAGGTTTGTAACATGATATTAGGATTGTAAGGACCATCAGAAATGAATAAGCGCTCGCAGAATGTGTCGGATTTCCTATTTTATGTATACAAACATCAAGATTGTGAAATACCGGTGCAGAGTTCTACATCGAGCAAAAGACAGATATCCCAAACAGCGTTATAACGCGTTGTATATATTCAAGATCAGTCTGGAAGAAAGAACTGGCTTACAAATACAAGACATATTTGATGTATTTACCGTATTGGACATGTTTGTGAGATGCAGGAGAGACTGGCCGTGTACAGACATTGTTGTCATCACTTAAAACTAGACTCTTAGATATTGATCGTTAAAAACCAGGCAAGACTCTTTTACAACAGTGCAAGATTACTTTATCTGCCATCCTGAATTCATGACAGTGGCATATGTTACTGATCTTGATGATGTAAAGCTTAGAAGAGCATTTGTGTCTACAGAAAAGCAACCGACTTCCTCTAAAAGGTATCCCTGGATTTGGCAAACTACCAAATGAGGGTACACGTGAACAATGTACTGGGAACTGCATTGAAGACATAACACATTTTATACTGATATGGGCCAAGATATTTTTCCGTAAGAATGAAATACATTCCTCACTACTACTACTACCATTTTCATTCTCAGCAAAAGATACTTTTTTTTTTAATTTTAAGACTTAAAGGAAAGTTAGTGTGCAAAGTAGCTCTCTATGTAACAGAATGTTTAGAATTAAGAGAACAAGTCTGATATCATGAATGGAAACAGATGTTTCATGATTCTCTGTATTGTGAGTTACCTCGCCTGTTCATATGGGTCAGATGGCCTTGAAAAGACTAAACAGCACATATTGTTATGAATGTTATTGTTAATACACACACCCATGCATGCACACACGGATACATGCAATCACACATACACACAAGCTCGCATACATGCATGCATTTAGGCGTATGAGGGCTGGAATAGCTCGGTTGTAGAGCGCAGGACTCATAATCCTGGTGATCCTGAGGTTCGAATCTCGGCAGGGCCGTTTTGGTACAGGGAGATTTTTCCCTGGGAGTTAACATTGGTTCTGACTCTATTTCCCATACAGTCCTTCGAATGAGACTATAAACCGAGGTTCCATGTGTGAACGCACACATAACATCTTCCACACACGTAAAATCCCATCACCAACTTTCGGAAGCGAAGGCCAGTTTGGCCGTTGGTATGGATGACATGGTACACATAGCATGCACCCTGCGTGAGAAATGGAAAAAAAAAATGACGGACATAAGGAAACTGAGTGAACGACATCGAACGATATCGTCTGGATGACACGGGAAACGACTGAATAAAGCGCCAGCTGGCAGCTCTTCAGTCGACACTACCCAGTAGGCTGCCTGTTGTGCAGATGATTGTGTGGGTTGTTGTAAACGCTTAGAGCTTGCTCTCTAGCTGAGCAGAGGCGCTATATGTAAGTATTTATCATAATAATAATGCTAACAATAATAATGATAATAATACACATGCACATCTGACACACACACACACACACACACACACACACACACACACATTTAGAAAATAACGATTTTTAACGGTCAATGTTAACTTTCGGATCTTGAAAATTGTGTATGATTGTTTAGCGTTTAAAACTGCACATGTATATCGAATTTCTTCAAGAGTACTCTAAATTTATAAAACAACGTTTTTTTAACGGTCAATTTTAAATTTCAGTTCGTAAAAGTTGTATATCATTTTTTGGCGTTTAAAACTGCATATGTATACCGAATTTTATCAAGAGTAGCCTAAATTTGGAAAACAACGGTTTTTAACGGTATACCGAATTTTATCAAGAGCAGCCTAAATTTTGAAAAAAGAACGGTTTTTTTTACGGTAAAAATTAATGGGTTATGATGACTACAATGACCCCATGTTACCCGCTAGATGTGTTCCTGTAGGCTTATGTCAAGTTTGGTGGCAATCCGATGACTCTCGTGACCGCCAACCTCACAAGATCGGGTTTTAAACGGTTTTTATAGGGTTTGGTGTTTTTAACGGTTTTTAACTGTTATAAATAACGTTTTTTTAAGCAACGGTTCTAACTTTCGAGAAGTAGTCCTGTGCTCATGCATATATCACAACGGCTATTGAGGAAAAGCAGAGGGAAAAAGATGTCTTTGAAACCGTTATAACAGTTTTTAACAGTTTTATTTTTTTTTTAGAGATTAGCCCAAAACCATCCTCAGGTTACACCCGACGTACCTGCCAAGTTTCATTACAATCGGTCGAGCCGTTTTTGAGTCTATAGCGTACACACACACAGACAGAATTTGCCGTTTATATATTAGATTATAGTTGACTCAGTGCAGTTTCAGCATAGAATTTCCGAAAAAGAGGCAGGGTGGACGTTTACGGAAGTGTATCACCACACGCACACATTTATTTCTAAACCCAGAAACTGGATTTGTCTGGGGAAAGTATGTGTATGCCGATTGTTCATCTGTACGTCCATTCATTTCATTGCTCTTGGCGTAACCTAATTTGATCACTGCTTGTTACACCCAAGGATTGAGGCTGAGCTGGATCTTTAACAGAACTGCTAGACCCGTTCCCTAGGGGGTTCATCAGCTTTTTAGGACCTTTATTCCCAGACTTCAAAATCCACCCCAAGATGGGTATGTATGTACGATGGGGGTATCTGTATGTAAGGAATGGGAGGGGGAAGGGTGGACGCACAGAGAGGATGGGTGGGAAGGAATGTGTGCCTGGGCATTATGCAAGGACTGTTATACCCAGCGTCTTTGGGGCCACAAGATGAGTTCCACCTCTGCAACATCAATATTTTTCTCCTTATTCTTGTATTTTTTCCCACTTTTGCAAGATTTAAATGTTTTCAATAAGATACCATTAGCTCACGTCTTTAGTTCATTGTCTTCAATGTTATTGGTCTTGCCCGAGAAGACCAAACAGTCAAAATGCGTTGTTTGTTTTGTAATTTTGTACTTTTGTTGAAATGCAGTCATTTTGTTTTTGCGTTTGTTTTCAATTTCAGTTTAAAGTCACCATATATTGAAACCTGTTTTAGACAAATCAATACAGAAAGAGAGATGAAGTACCTGGCTGCTCCATTTTGCAGTTACCACACATTGAAACCTGCTTTAGATAAATCAATATAGAGAAAGAGATGAAGTACCTGCTCCATTTTGCACTCACCACATTTTGAGGCCTGTTTTAGATAAATCTGTACAGAGAAAAAAGTGAAGTACCTGCTCCATTTTGCACTCACCACACATTGAAACCTGTTTTAGACACATCAATACAGAGAAGGAGATGAAGTACCTGCTCCATGTTCGACTCCAAGGTGGAGCAAGCACACGCTCAACAGAAGACCCACGAAAATCATTCTGGCCTTGAATAGTATTTCTGTTGAAATAATATTAATAAAAAGATTAATGATGGAGTAAATGAAAGAATGAACGAACGAACAAATGAATGAATGAATGAATGAATGAATGAGTAACTGAATGAATAAGCATTAACTGAAAAACATGGGAGACATACGAATTGTGTCGGTGAAGCATGGGAAAACTGAGTTCAAAGACGAATTGCAGAATTTGACATGAATGATCTAGGATAGACAGGTGGTCAAATTATTTAGCTAACCACCCAGCCAATACACCAGCCAAGTACACAGTTCACCAGCTCACTAGTAGATCAATTAGCAATTTCACACTGAAGATCAAGTTACAAGCTCAAACTTCATCTCATGTTCAGTCACATGACCAGGGCTCGACCCGTGGTCATGTGCACTGAACGCCAGTTCACCCAGTAGTCACACCACTGCTGAAGAAGACAGATGGAGACCTGTCAAAAGCTCCAAGTAAGTGCTATTCCTAGCTGAGTGACCTGTGTAAAAGTGGTCGTCGTTATGTCTACCCCTCAGCAAATCTTAAATAAATGTCAGCGAACCGCCCAGAGAAACGTGGACAAACGAGTCCCAAGACAACACACAAACGCGTTTCGACCTCTTAGGTCTTCCTCAGGTGAAATAAAGACGGACAAAATATCGAAAATGCACTTAGCTTTGATCGCTTCAGATTGCTTCTGAGTTGAGCGCAAGGAAGGCATTGAATCTGTAAAGTGAAACGACTGCAGGCGGAAATCTAAACAAATCTTAAATAAATGTCTGCGAACCGCCCAGAGAAAACGTGGACAAACGAGTCACAAGACAACACACAACGCGTTTCGACCTCTTAGGTCTTCCTCAGGTGAAACAAAGACGGACAAAATAACGAAAATGCACTTAGCTTTGATCGCTTCAGATTGCTTCTGAGTTGAGCGCAAGGAAGGCATTGAATCTGCAAAGTGAAACGACTGCAGGCGGAAATCTAAACAAATCTTAAATAAATGTCAGCGAACCGCCAGAGAGAAACGTGGACAAACGAGTCACAAGACAACACACAACGCGTTTCGACCTCTTAGGTCTTCCTCAGGTGAAACAAAGACGGACAAAATAACGAAAATGCATTTAGCTTTGATCGCTTCAGATTGCTTCTGAGTTCAGCGCATAACTACCCCTCAGCATTTTAAAACTTCCACAACGTCTCATACGCGATTTCACCAGACAGTCATCAAGACTTTTTGTGAACTGGAAGGAGCGCACCAAGCCTTAGCGAGATTCCGAAACCATCTGCATTTCACGCCACACTGCAAACACCACAGTGCCATACTGACCAGCTAAAAAATCAAGTCATCAGTCAAGGAAAAGCTGCAAGCAACACCCTATTCCGTACGGAACGGGCCCTGATGAACGAGCGCGTAAAGCAGATCAATCAGATGATCGAGGGATTACAACAACATTTCCATCTCTGTTCGGACAGGTTGAGTGCAAACGTACCGACTGAGATACTAGCTGAAGCGAAGGACTGGCTCGAGTCAACTCAAAACTTGGAATGGAACAAAGTGCGCATGTGCCAGAGAAGTAAGTTTGAGAAACTAATGGCGAGATCGAAGCGTGACAAGAACGATCACATTCCAATTGTACCTGTGACTGAAGAAGAGATGCACAGGGTGAAGAAGAGATGGGTTGTGAACTTATCGGAACGTGAACTTTCTGACTCTGAACAGCGAGTGCTGGAAGAGGGACTCAATTTTGCTGTGACCCCGGACAAACTCCACATCGTGGACTACATCATGAGTATTGAAACCACCTGTAGACAGATAGACCCGCATACAGAAGGGGCGTCCCATCTGAGGTTGGAATATGTCAGCATCCTGAAAAAAACCACAACCGCTGAAACCCAACATTCCTGTTGAGGAGAGTCGTGCGTTGGCCCGACTTAGGAAACACGACATGATTTTGATACTCCTGGCCAACAAGGGTTGGTCCACGGTCATTATCCCCAAGTCCATGCACTATGACAAGGCCAGCCAACTGTTGGATGACAGAAAAAACCTATCAGCCTCTCAAGTATGCCACCAAGCTCAAGATCTGCTCAAACGTCTCAAGGAGGCAGGCAGACTTTCCCTGGACTTTTACAGAAAACTGTACCCATCAACCACTGATGTCCCCAAGTTTTACAGCCTTCCTGTGGTACACAAGAAAGACGTCCCTCTCCATCCCATAGTTGCTTCCAGAGGTTCCCTCATGTATGAGATGGCGAGATTTGTGGCAGACATCCTGTCTTCTTTGGTTGGCACGACTGAACACCACATCATCAACAGTGTGGACTTGGTTCAGAAACTGCCAGACTACACCCTTTCTCCTGATGAGTGCCTGGTATCATATGATGTTTAAGCATTGTTCAACAGCGCCCCACCCACCCACATCATCAAAGCAAGACTCCAGGCTGACGACACTCTGCCCCAGCTTAGTACGCTTTCCGTAGACAGCATCTGTGAACTCCTGGCTTGCTGTCTCAACACCACTTACTTCATGTTCCAAGGTAACTTCTACCAGCAGACCACAGGAGCGGCCATGGGCTCTCCAGTCAGCCCCATTGTAGCCAACCTGTTCATGGAGGACTTCGAGGAGAAGGCCCTGGCGTCTTACCAATCTCCTCCACGCTATTGGGGCACCACGTGGATGACACCATGACCATCCTCAAGAGGGAGCTGGTGGAAGACTTCACCAACCATTTCAACAGTCAACACCCTGCTATCAAATTCACTCATGAGGTGGAGGAGGAGAACAACTCGATTGCCATGCCAGACACACTCATTACATGGACAGGG
>JADBJO010022380.1:0-28038 GCA_016801955.1 Conus betulinus | reverse complement strand
CCCTTCCCCCCCCCACCCCCCACCCCCGACCCCCCCTTTCCTCCCATGCCCTCTTCCCCATCTAGCTCCATGGTATTCACAATCGTCTCGCAGGCGCGGTGTGTGTCGTGTGTGTGGGTTTGTGTTGTGTGTGTGTGTGTTGTGGGTGTGTGGTGGGTGCCTATCAAAAATATTAGAAAGCAGCTATTAGGCTCAGAATTGACCGTTACGTAGTATTTAGGTAGGGCATGTTTGTGATTTCCGTTTATGCACCAGAACATTCTTTTGGCACCGTGACGACAGTCCTGAAAATCACATGTGAGGTTCGAATGGGTTGTATTTGTCAAAATTCAAACTGAAATTCAGATTCGGGTTAAAACTAATTGTCATGGACTTCCTAGCGAACTCATGTGTCCCTCCACCCATCTCTGCATCTCTTGTCCTTCTCTTTTCTTGTTCTTTTTTTCTTTCTGTTTTCACTTTCTGTCTCTTTTATTCTTTTTCTTTTCTTTCTTTCTTTTTGTTTGTTTAAACTGTTTTTCTCTTGTCACTCTTCTTTTTCTGTTGTATGTAGTTGTGTACATACATACATATATCTATGTCTTTATGGATTTAGAGATGTTATATATGATTCTGGCATAGTTCATTCCAGACAGCAAGTTTGTCATTTGTTTATTTGATGGCTTATTGTTGTTGTTGTTTTGTTTTTCTGACCGATTTCACATTGAGGGCAAAAAAAAAAAAGAGAAGACAATAAAGAAAATGAAGTGGACTACTTGTATGCAGTGATGGCTGTAAATACACTCCCCACTCCACCCACCCCCCACAAAACCCAACAACACTCGCTATCCCACTCGATCAGCGAGAGAGGAGGGCCCCATCTGGAGGTCTACTATTCCCTACTCTCTATCTATGTCTCAAGCTCTGTCTATCGTCACTCTCTCTCTATTCTACCCTCTTCTCTTGCGCTCTCTCTTGTCCTCTATCTCTCTCTCTCTCTCTCTCTCTCTCCTCTCTCTCTCTCTCTCTCCTATCTCGCTCTCTCTATCCTCACTTCTGCATTTCTCCCTCTCACCCCCTCCTCGCTCTCCTCTCTGCTATCTCTCTCTCTGCTCTCTCCGCTCTCTCTCTCTCTCTCTCTATTCTCTCTCTCTCTCTCGGCCATTCAAGACTCGTTTGGACACACAAATTTAAAAAAAAAAGGAAAAAAAAAAAACCGCTTACTACCACTGTGGCCACCCTAACCCGATTACAGTCCAGCGGCTATGGCCCAAGCCATGGGCTGCCCGCGCTATTGTGTAAACGGGCCCAGTTCAGATTGGAACTGGCCCACTGTTAAGTTTTATGAGGTGACCGTGATTTGTTTTGGAGAACAGCTGCACGGGTCAGGTGCGAAGGACTGCCACCACGATCTTGTCTGCTGTCTGTTTTCTGCGCTGTCTATGCTCTCTCTCTCTCTCTCTATCTCTTCCTCTCTCTCCTCTCTATCTCTCGCTCTCTCTCTCTCTAGTGTGTGTGTCTCAGGTCTCTCTTTACCTGTCACTGTCTCTGTATCTGTCTGTAGTCTGTCTGTCTGTCTATAACTCTCTTCTCTCTCTCTCTCTCTTTGTTGCCTGCCCGTATGTCTGTCTGTCTCTGTATGATGTGTGAGTGAGTGAGTGAGTGAGGTGTGGGTGTGTGTGTGTGTGGGTGTGTGTGGTGTGTGTCCCCCTATGCGCGCGCGCGGTGTGTGTGTGTGTGTGTGTGTGTGTGTGTGTGGGTGTGTGTGTGTGTGTGTGTGTGTGTGTGTTATTGTAAGATTCCATTCCAACTAAAGGACGGAGAAAATTATGTTTGAAAAACATGTCTTTGCGCGCGGCCCGGCTACACACACCACACACACACACACCCACACAACACACACACAAACATAACACCACACAACACACACACACACACACACACACCACACGGGCACACACACCACACACACACACACGCACACACACAACACACACACACCCACACACGCACACACTACACCCACACACAAACACAGAGCTATACACACAGTACGTGCGCAACACACACGCGCGCGCACATAACACAAGAACACCACCAACACACACACACTCTCCCTCTCTCTCTCTCTCCTCTCTCTCTCTCTCTCTCTCTCTCTCCCACCACACACACCACAAAAAACACCAAAACAACACACGCACGCACGCACGTGCGCACACACGAACACGAACACACCACCCACACACACACACACACACACACACACACACCCAACACACCCATTCGCGCACACACACACACACACAACACACACACACACACACGCGCGCGTGGCGCGCGCGCGCGCGCAACGCACGCACGCATCACACACACAACACACACACACACACACACACACACACACACAACACACACAAACCAAAACGAAGAAGAAAAAAAAAAGAATATTCATGGCATTTAAAAGGGGGAAATATGGATATCTTTCCCAAATATATTCACGCCTCCCCGCTTTTTTTCCCTAACCGGACACAATGGGTCCCACTCACAAATTCAAAGAGAAGCACAAAACGCTATTATTTACAGTCCATCAAGTTTCTCAGAAACACACGCGTTGCGTGAGGTAACTTTGTTGGCCGCAGTTAGTATAGCTGAAGTTCAACAACAGTCGGATGAGTAACTTCCAATCACCCGCTATCGCGCAAAAAAAGCAAAGAACAAACAAACAAAAAAATCAAATAACATAAACACTAAAAAAGTGGAAAGGAAAAAAACGAAGATAAAAGAAGGCAGAAAGAAAACGGGTTATGTGTTTTCGCTAACCGTAATGAAAACAGTAAGAAAAAAACAAAAAAAAGAGAACGGCAAGAAAAGAAACAGGGTTAAGGTATTTTTTTGCTAACCGTACTTACATGTCGCCACACAGACGGTGTGAATTAATGTAGTTGGTTAAATAGATGCACCATCACCACACCTCAAGTTAGCCTTCCTCAGTTTCCCTAACTTCTCTCTTTAACCCCTTTCCCCCTCCTAACAACACCTCACCCTCCGACCCGACTCCCACCTCTCTCTCCCCCCCCCGCCCACACAACACACACACAACACGTTAACCCCATCTCTCTGGGATGATCGTCCCCGGCTGTGTAATCACCTTGGGTCTGTGTGTGGTGATGGCGGTGGTGGCGGTGTTGGTGGTGGCGGTGGGGGTGGCGGTGGTGATGGTGGTTTGGTGGTGGTGATGGTGGTGTGGACCAACCGTCACTGAACCTTTTTGAGACACCACCTTTTCTTTATTAAGGCCATGTGTTGTCGATTTTCCAAGGACCCCGCAGTTTGGAAAGGAGAGGACGCATACTTCATGCGATTAGCCATTCCCTGCACAAAAACCGGTCTTTTCCTTCCCTTGTTCTTGACCGTTTTGCGTTTTAGTCGATAATAACAAGGGGTTTTCCGTCGATTAGGTGTTGTGGTGTGTGTGTGTGTGTTGGTTGTGTGTGTGACGATGTCATGTTGAGGGGGGATCCTGGAGGACACAGGGGGAGGGAAAGGGGAAAGGTAGGAAGGTTGTTAAGGGGCGGAGGAAAGAGTTTGAGTTTCAGACACGTGACTCTAGCTTTAGCATTTAACGGTGTTTAATCAAATTAAAGAGGAGGAGGTAAGAATATATTATTCTGAAGAGGGACCGAAGTGCCGTACCTTTGACAAAACCGATGGAAAAATGGCGAAGGGTAGCTTCCTCTGGGAAATAATTCACCGAGTGCTCTGTCGCTGGTGAATTTGTATTGTGAGTAGAGTACATACAAGACTAAACCCGTTCACGCAGTGTATTTCGTTTGAAGGATGAAAACAAACAAAAAAAAAAAACAAAACAGAATATTCCAGTTTGGAAACTTCAAAATGTTCTGTTGAAGAAAAAAACCACAAAAACGAAAAATAACAACACACCACCAACAAACGATGAAGATTGCGAAGAAGAATGACTCGGATACTTATGATAGTTGACAGATGAGGCAGTTCGATTCGTGATAAGGGAAGTGGTTATTGGCTGCGTGTTTTCGATATGTTTGTGTTTGTTGTTTGAACACTGTGAATGGTAACACATAGAAGGAAACCCACATGATTACCAGTCATTTAAAACACGTAAAACAACAGGTAGAACACGTCAATCTTCGCACAGCTCATCAGTGGAAACGATTACTGGGACTTCATACTAAACCCCAGCTTTATAAATCACAAACTTTCACAGATCTTGACCCCTACACTCAGGGCACGCGCACGCACGCGCGCACGCGCGAGCGCGAACATCACACACACCCACCCCCACACAAACACACACACATATATTTGTTTTTTTTTCTTCCTAAAGTTCTGTTCTCGTTTCGTTGACAGTGGGTTGTTTGTGTGGGTGTGTTGTGTGTTTGATGTGTGTGTGGGGGTGTGTGTGTGGGTGGCGTGTGTGTTGGGTCCTCTCTCTATCTATCTCGCTCTCTCTCTCTCTCTCTATCTACTTCACACACACCACACAACACCCCACAACAACACACACACAATCTTTCCTCTACTATCGGCATTACCAAGCTATTTTTGTTATGTAGTTCCGCGTAAGCTTTGTCATCACCCTGGGGAGGTTGGGTTTAGGAGATAGAGTGCTGTTAGAAGAGGGATGACTTATGTACAGAAAAGAATATAATGACGTGTGGCTGAGTTGAAAGAAGTTCCACCCTTCTATTCAAACTTGTTTCTCGGTAAGTGCCGTCCCTTTCTTAGAGCCTGTGACAGGTGTGTGTGTATGTGTTGTGGGGTGTGTGTGTGGTGCGTGTGTGCTTTGTGGGTGCTGTGTGTGTGTGTTGTGGTGGTGGTGTGTTGTGTGTGTTTGGGTGTTTACAATACGGGGTTGGTAAGTAAGGGGAGTGCGCGCGCGTGCGTTTTCTGTGTGTGTGTGGTGTTTGTGTGTGTGTGTTTGTGTGTCATGTATACGGGGTTGTAAGCAAGTGTGTTGCGTGCGCGCACGCGTGTAACGTGCGCGTGGCATGTGTGTTGCGCCGTGTGTGTGTTGTGTGACATGTGTGGGTGTGTGTGTGTGAGAAGAGGAGAGAGAGAGAGATTAGAGAGAGAGAGAGATAGAGAGAGAGAGAGTTTAATGATGTGGGATGTAATTGGGACGCGTAGCGTGCGTGTGTGCGCGCGTGGCCGTGCGCACGTGTGTGTGTGTTGTGTGTGTGTGTGTGTGTGTGTGGGTTGTGTGTGGGTTGGCGCGCGCGGCGCGGTCTGGGGTGTGTGTGTGTGTGTGGTGTGTGGTGTGGTGTGGGTGTTTGTGTGTGGCGTGTGTTTGTGTGTGTGTGTTGTGTGTGTGTGTTGTGGGTTGGGTGTGTGCGTGTGTGTGCATGCGGTGCGTGTGTGGTGGGTGTACCGGTTGGTTGTGCGTGAGAGAGAGAGAGAGAGAGAGAGGAGCGAAGAGAGAGAGAGGAGCGGGAGAGAGAGCAGAGAAGAGAAGAAAGAGGGAGAGAGAAAGAGGATGAGGAGAGAACAAGAGAGGAGGAGAGAGAGAGAGGAGAGCGAGAGAAGGAGCGACAGAGAGACGAGGAGAAGAAGAGAGAGAGAGAGGGCGGAGGAGAGGCTGGAGAGCGGAGGAGAGATGAGAGAGGAGAGAGGGGGAGGAGGTGAGAGGAGAGAAGCTCTTGGAATGTTGGAAATGTATTTTTCCTACCTATTTTTTTTCTGGGCTTTAGCCTTCCTTTCGAGGGGTTAGGTTGGTGTGTGTGTTGTGTGTGTGTGTGTGTGTGTGTGTGGTGTCGTGTGTGTGGTGTGTGTTGTTTGGTGTGTGGTGTTGGGTGGGGGGTGGGGGGTGGGCGGGCTAGAGTGCACACCCTTCTGCGAAAAACGAACAAAAACCAAAAAGAAACAACATGAATCGGTGGGGGGGGGGGGGGGGGGGGGGGGGGGGGGACCAACCACACCCCAACACAACCACAACATAACCCAACACACACCACGCACACGCAACACACACCCACACACACACACACACACACAAACACAAAACACACACCCCAATACCAAAACAACACAAACACACACAAACACAACACACACACACAAACCACAACACACACACAACACACACACACACAACACACACACACACACACACCCACACACACACCATGGATCGCCCAATCGTTTGATTCACATGGCTGATAGAACATATATAATTACCCTGCTTCGGTGACAGGTCTAGCGCGCGAGGTCAGGGTTGAGTTGGAAAAAATCACGCAATACAAGCGCCACAGAAAAACGACCCGTGCTAAGCTCGCTGCGTGCCCGGCAATGGCCTGTGCAAAGGACGGACTAGGAAGGCCATCGATCAATCGATCAAATTCAGGACCGCTGCCACCACCACCACCCCCGCCACACAAATTTACACCACCACCACCACCACCACACACACACCACCACCCCCACACCACAACACACCATACCACCACCACCCACCAACACACCACCACCCACCACCACCACACCACACCACCACCACCACCACAACCACCCACCAACACAACACACCACCACCCCACCACCCCAAAACACCACCACCCCCACACAACCACCACAACCACCACCACAACACACACCACCACCACACCACCACCACAACCACACCCCCCACCACAACAACCACCACACACACCACCAAACCACCACCCCACCACCACAACACCCACCCATACAACACTACTGGTGTAGGCTGTTGCCTACAATAAAAGTGGACCTCGCCACGCACATTAAAAAAAAAAAAGGCCACTTAAAGATCTCTTACTACCTACTGTCGTGAAACGTAAGGGGACAAAACTTTGTTATAACATTCCTCTCCAGCAAACGTCGCCGAACGCTGCGTAAGAAATGGAGCAATGACATATCAAAAAACAATGAAAGGGGATTAAAACATTTCTGAAGGTTCAGAAAGAGAAGAGAAATTAACTGACTGGTTTCATCACCTGTTCATAGGATCTTGGCGACAACAATATCTACTGCAACAATAAAGATTGCACGGTCTCTGATAATGACAGTGTACGTTCTGTATGTCGGAAAGAGATTCAATTTTTGAACATTCGTTTTGTCATGTTAAGGGTGACGTTACAACTTCTGAAATGGAAATACAATCTGTTATAAACAGATGTGGTGAATATTAACAAAATCAGTTCACGAGAGGAAATTGTGCTGTTTGGTAACGATGAGGTAATATAAGACTGAACGATATAACTCGATTTCATTGTAAATGGTGCGTCAAACTTTTTCCCTGCCAAATTGTAAATGCGGAAACCAGCACTTGTAAAAACCAGAAGAAGAGCGTTTTTGGGCGAATGAAAGAGAACCGGAAGTTTTCTGGGCGTAGGGTGCTTGTTTATATCGACACTCATTTGCTATTGCCAACAAGTCATTCAAACTGGAATTAAGTGAACTATGATGTGCGAGGTGAAGGTTGGTCCTTACTTCATCATTCACAAGTGGATCTAATTAAGAATGCGATTCTCGGTGGCACCCTCAAACAGTCATTCGCCTTCATACTCTGCCAGCCCACGTCAAAACGTCTCAACCCCGCAACTCTTTATCTTCAAGTTCCAGTTCAAGTGCTGGCACCTTCCGTTGCCAAGGTGGGTGAAAGACTGTACACGGTGGGGACGCTCAGAGGCATTTCATGTGAGGTCATCAGAAATCTGTTTGCAACACCTACCTCACAAAATGGGAGAGACGCTGGTTCTGTCTGTACTGTCTAGTCAAGAAGGGCATTTTGCTCAGCATTCCAATGCCCTTAATAGAAGGTTTCTAAGTCCGATCTTTCAGTTTCAGTATCCCAGGAATGGCAGTTTAGTTACCTCGGTGAAGATTGTGAAGGGGAACAGGATAAAGAAACTGACCAACTTAGTAGGTTCTCCATTTCTCCGGTGTCTCCTCTAGACAACAAACGCTTCACTTAAAGATGGGGGCCTCCCCTATAGCCCTCCGGAGTACCCCCAGCAGTCCACCGATGTCAAATCGGAAGCTATAGTCCGAACGGAAGAGTAAGACCATTCAGAAACCCCTCTGTGGCCAACTTTGAAACTGAGGCGGAGGCGTCCCGACAGTCACCATACAACCATTGCATTTTGTTCCGGAAGATGGATCCAATTCCTTCATCTCCTGTGCACCATGGTTTTTGTGTGGATTTGTATTTTGCTTGTCATAATTTTATGACGTCAAAGGTTTTCTTCTCCCGATCCTGGAGACAAGCGACGGAAATGTTGCCACAATATGTAGACGTGTGTCGCGGTGGTGTTCATCATGGGGTGATAGTGGGTGATGCCAGCATGCTTTAATTAGAGTGTCCACGGACGTGAGTGTGGCACAGGGTTGGTTGTGTGAGTGGTGTGGAGAGGATAAGTAAGTGAGTGTGTGTGTGTGGTGTCGTTGGTGGTGTGTGTGTGTGTGTGTGGTGTGTATTGTGTGGTGGTGGGGGGGGTGGGGTTGAGAGGAGGATGGTTCTTATGATGTGTGTGTGTGTGTGGGGGGGGGGGGGGGGCGGGGGGGGGGGGCCGCGTGTTGGCTCGTGGAACGTACAAGGTGTATTTAATGGTATTGTTCTGTTTGATCATACGGATTTTGACAACATTCATGCACGCAGTCTAAACCACCCACACACACACAACCAACAACACACACACACACCACACAAAAACACACACACACCACAACCGCAGACACCGACCACCAAAAACGTGTGCGCGTACGTTCCGCAAGCCTACCGCACACATATGCACAGGCCGCGATGTGCACGTGTACCCAACCCACACGTGTGCACATATTACACCACATTTACACATAGGAACTCAAAATGCTTCACACATGCACCTGAGTACACGCCCACAATACAAAGGGGAACACACGCCGTAGCACAAGTATATGTACCCCATATAAAGCAGATACGTCAGTTGTGTGCTCATAAAATTCAACAACCACACACAAAACCACACAAACATACCAAACACACACCACACACACCCACACATACACACACCACACACACCACAAAACACACAAACACACACACACAATGAACCGCACTTCTGCACACGCACTTCTGCACACACAAACCACACTGCCCACAAATTACTTGCAGGCACACACACACACACACACACACACACTACACACACCACACACACACAACACCACACCACAAACACGGCAGGCCACACATACACGCGCGAGTGCGGAGCGAGCATTTCGTTTTTTCCCTGTTTTACAAGTATTCACTGTGGACTTGTTTGTTTTAAATCAACCAAAAAAAAAAGGATGAAGAATACGGCCGACAATCCCTATAAAACATATGCTATGTTTCAACATCGCGAATGAAAAGTGTCAATTGCCCACAATTTTTAGTAATCATAAACCCGACACTTCGTATTTCAAAACGCTTTAAAACATTCAGAGCACAACCAGGAGCGGCAATTCTGTCAAAAAAAAAAAACAACAACACACACACCACCACACACACCCCACAACACCAACACAACACACACCACACAACAAACACACACACAAAAACGCCCCACAGCCAATTGAATAGAGAGTTGGGAGGTCAGTTTAAAAACAAAGGCGGATGACCAGAGGGAAAACACATAGGGGATGTAGGGAGGCCCCAATAAACAAAAAAAAAAAAAAAAAAACAAAAAAAAAAAAAAAAAAAAAAAAAAAAAAAAATAAAAAAAAAAAAAAAAAAAGGAGAGGAAAATAAAAAATAAGAAAAATGTGGGGAAACCTGCAGTTGGAGGACTAGCAAAAAAAAAAAAAAAAGAAAACAAAAAGGAGAGGAGTGGCACTGGAATGTACGTGGCATGTCAGCCTTAGATAACACCATAACACACCTTCTAATGGCGTAGCGTTGGACAATCATAATTATGCTAGAGCT
Source organism: Conus betulinus (assembly GCA_016801955.1). Classification (NCBI taxonomy): domain Eukaryota; kingdom Metazoa; phylum Mollusca; class Gastropoda; order Neogastropoda; family Conidae; genus Conus; species Conus betulinus. The sequence goes on along the minus strand of JADBJO010022380.1, from coordinate 18,116 downwards.
CAAACGTTTACTGTGTAATGTTTTACACTGACACAACAAACAGACGGTTACCTTACACAGTTGAGAAGCAGAGAGAAATAATTGTAATATTGTTCTACGGGTACAGCCGCAATGCGGTTTTTTTTGGACGTATATATATTTGCGTTGAGAGTTAGGTAGAGAGAGAAAGAAGAGAGAGAGAGAAGAGAGAGGAAGAGAGAGAGAGCGAGAGAGGAGAGAGAAGAGAGGAGAGAGAGACCAGGAGAGAGAGAGGAGAGAAGAGACAGGGAGGAGAGAGAGAGAGAGAGAGAGAAGAGACAGGAAGAAAGAGAGAGGAGACGTGAGGAAGAGGCGCTGAGAGAGCGAAGAGAGAGAGAGAGAGAGAGAGAGAGGAGAGAGCGCGAGTGGAGGAGGAGAGGGAGATAGAGAGAGAAACAGAAGAGCCAGGACAAGAGACCGGAGGAGAAGAAGACCAGAGAGAGAGAGAGACAGACAGCGAGACAGAACAGACCAGGGGAGAGAGAGAGGAGGGGCGAGAGAGAGAGGAGAGAGACAGGAAGGCGAGAGAGACGGAGAGAGAGAGAAGGAGGAGCTAGCCGAGAGAGAGACAGGCAGAGGGACCGGTAGAGAGCGAGAGAGGAGATGGGAAGAGAGGAGGGAGAGGAGAGAGAGAAGAGACGGACAGGAGGAGGGAGAGAGAGAGAGCGAGAAGAGACCGAACCAGGAACAGAACCGCCAAACAAAACCCAAACCACAGAGAGAGGAAAGAGCGAGAGAGAGAGAGGAGAGAGAAGCAGAACGCGAGAGAGAGGACGAGAGAGAGAGAGAAACAGACCCAAAGAAAGAGAAGAAACAGACCGAAAAGAACAAGAAGGGAGAGCAGCGGAGCGCAAAAATGAAAAGACAACAACAGACCGAGTGAGAGGGGAGAGAGCAAAATCAGGGGAGGAGGAGAGAGCAACAGGACCAGATGAGAGGAGGGAGAGAAAGAAGAAGAAGAAAGAGAGAGCAAAAGAACGAGAAACAGAACAGAGGACAGAGAGGGAAACAGACAGGAAGGAAGAAACAGGACGAGAAGAGAAGAAGAAACCAGAGAAACAGACCGAGAGGAACACAGAGACAGAAAATCCAGAGAAAAGCAACAGACAAGGCGAAAGAGAACAGAAAGGAGACCGGGACCCGACGAGGAAAAGGGACGGGAGAAAAGGAGAAAACGGACAAAAACAGGAAAGGGAGGAGAGAGGAAAGAGGAGAGGAAAACACAAGAGAGAGAACCGAAAACAGGAGAAACAGACAGAGAGAGAGGAAGAGAGAGAAGAAGAGGAGAGAAAGGAAGAGAAACAGACAGAGAACAGGAACGAAAACAACCGAAAGGGAAGGAAACAGAGAAAAGGAGAGAAAACAGAAAAGAAGAGAGAAAAAAACAAGAGAGAAAGGGGAGAGAGAAGAAACAGGGGGGGAGGAGAGAGGGAGGGAGAGAACGAAACAGACAGAACAGAAAAGAAGAAACAGACAGAGAAAAAGAAACCAGAGAGAGAGAGAAAGAAAAAGAGGAGAGAAACACAAAAGAAACCGACAAGGAAGGGAGCGAGACCAGACCAGAAGAAACTAACGAAAAAAAAACGAAGATGAGCAAAGAAAAGGAAAACAGACCAGGACGGAAGGAAAACAAGGTGCGGCAGGGCCCACCGACAGCACCGAGAAAACAGACCGAAACAGCCCCGACCCACCCACCGCCAGCAAGAAAGCGAAACAGACAGACGAGACAGCAAAGACGAGAAAAGAAAAACGAAACAGACAAGACACAAGAAATACAGAGACAGCCAGAAGTGACAGACAGGCATACAGGAAGACCAGACACAAAACACAGACGCACAGACAGACGACAGACAGGCGAACAGACGAGGATAAGATTCTTTATAGTCAGGGGATGGTATGTAACATAAACACATTTGTTCAAGTTCTTAGTTACAGGCAGTGAGGGGAAGGTGGGTGGGGGGGTGGGGGGGGGGGAGAAACAATCGATAAGTGACTAACGCGCTCTTTCCGTCCCAGTTTCTCGCTGTGATTTGAGTCGGTCACATCGCAAGCACGTGAACATACAGGAAGTTCTTTGGCAGATCGACAAAACATAGAGAGGAAATTGTAGGGTGGGAAGGGGGTGTGGAGGGGGGGTGGGGGGGGGGGGGGGGGGGGGGGGGGGGGTGAAGATTGGCAGCTAGGTGGGTGGTAGAAGGCAAGCGTGAGCTCTGTTGCGGAGTGCGTGTGTGTGTGTGTGTGTGTGTGTGTGTGTGTTGGTGTGTGTGTGTGCTTGCGTGCGTTCATCGGAGTGGTGGTTCGGGACGTGCGTGCGTGCACGCATGCGTGCGTTCGTTGCTGTGGGTGTGTGTTTGTGTGTGTGGTGTTGTCTGTGTGTGTGGTGTGTGTGTGTTGTGTGTGTGGCACTCGTGTGGGTGAGTGTGTTCGAGTGTGCTTGGTTGTTGTGTGTTATGTGGTGCGTGTGTGTTGTGGTGTGGTATATGTTTGTTGTGTGTGTTGGTTGTGTGGGTGTGTGTGTGGGTTGTTGGGTGTGTGTGTGTGCTTGCTCGTCGCGCGTGCGCGCGTGCTCTGTGTGGTGTGGTGTGGTGGGTGTGTGTGTGTGTGTGTGGGTGTGTGTTGTGTGTGTGTGTGTGTGTGAGGAGCAGAAGAAGAGGAGAGAGGAGAAGAGGGGGAGCGAGAGGGAGGAGAGGAGAGAGAGAGGGGGGCGGAGGGAGAGAGAGGAGAGAGAGAGAAGAGGAGGGAAGGAGAGGAGGGGGAGATCGAGAGAGAGAGCGTAGAGGGAGAGAGGAGAGAGTGAGAAGGCGAGAGAGTAGAAGGGCAGGAGAGAGGAGAGAGAGAGAGAGAGAGAGAGAGAGAGAGAGAGGAGGATTGAGGGGGGCGCAGAGAGAAGGGGAGCGAGCGGAGAGAGGAGGGAGGAGGGGGGAGCGCACGAGAGAGAGAGTATTAAATTATTAGAAGAGTTGTAATGGGAAAAGTAGTTTGAACTTAAGACATGAAACCCTGGAATGTGATCCTGATTTTTGATTGCTGCTGACTTTGCTGATGTGCTGATGCGAAATGGGTTTGAAGTGTTTGTGGTGGGGGCGGTGGTGATCGAGTTGGTTGGTTAGGATGATGATGACTACGACCAGTCGTAAAAGTGATGCTGGTATACAAGATGATCAAACTAGGATAATAACACTAATGATTAATGATATTGGTTCAGAGTGATCATGCTGCTCTCTGATGTATTACACCCTTGTTGACGAGGGAATATGAGACACAGTGATCCAAAAGAAAAATTATGACATGCGATCTGAAGCTGCTCTCTCCAGATGTGTGACTGTATCCAACCGCCCAAATCAAACACCCCAATCTTTTCTCGCTGCTTTCACCCCAGCCACACACACACACACCACACACACACCCACCACAGCACACAACCAACACCAGAGAGAGAGAGAGCAGGAGAGAGGAGAGGGGAGGGATAGAGAACCAGAGACCCAGAGACAGAGAGACAGAACATCTGATAAGTTTCGAGAACCACATGCTGCGGCGATTTGAAGCTGATGGATAAACAATTGAAGAAGACAGAAGGTTCACCTGCTTTGGACTGAGCAGCATTCTAAGTACACATAGTCTGTTATGACCGTGAGTTTACTGTATACTTGACTCACGCTATTATCGTCATTGCATGGTGTGTTGTGATCAGTGTACACGCGCCGCGCGCGAGCGCGCGTGTTGTGTGTATGTGTTTGTGTGGGTGTGGTGTAGGTTGTGTGTGTGTGTGTGTGTGTGTCGCCGCGCGGCGAGCGTGTGGGGCGCGTGCGTGCGTGAGTGCGTATGTGTGTGTGTGTGTTGTGTGTGTGGTTGTGTGTGTGTGTTTGTGTGTGTGTGTGTGTGTGTGTGTGTAGGCACGCAGGGGCCCATAATATGTTGTGTTGTCAGTGGGTACGCATTTGCACGGGACAACACATACATAAGTGTGTGGTGTGTTTGGTTGTGTGTGTGTGGTGTGAGTGTGGTTGTGTGTGTGTGTGTGTGTGGGTGCTGTGTGTGTGTGGTGTGTGGGTGTAAAGTACCAGAGGCGCGGGAACAATTAATATCCTTGCCTGAAATAACATTTTTAACCATCATGGGAATGTGAGTTACATGAAGAGGGAAGCTCAAGAAGCTTTCACCTTAATATGGCCTGAATACCACTACGACAATCCTAGACACTCTTGTGAAGGTTATGCATGGCAAGAACCATAGCTAACAAAAATGTCCCAAGAAGGTCACAAACAGTCAAGGTCAGGGGATTTCAGGGGGATTGTATTGTCACAAGTCTGGTCTCTTAAAACTGTCTGCCAAGACAGTTGGTGGGGGGGGGGGGGGGGGGGGGGGGGGGGGGGGGGGGGGGGGGGGGGGGCACAACAGTTCAACGGGTCAGGGGGATGTGTATCACAGTCTGGTCCTCAACTGTCTCAAGAACAGTTTGTCGGGGGAGGGGGGGGGGGGGGGGGGGGGGCGGGGGGAGGGGGGGAAGAGAGCGGGGGGCAGTCCCTTTCAGGTATCACCATATCATCCAACTCAGGCTCAGAAGTCTGGTGACGACCATGGGGCGAGGGCAGGGGCGTTTGTACGATCCACTACCACAGTCGCAAAATGTATAAGGGGACTGCAATGCGAACAATGGGAGAAGATGGTCGCAAATGAAACTGGCAAGGGAATATACTGTCAAAAGGGAAGACGGCAGTGGCTGTGTCAAATGAAAGAGGACTGTGGCTGTGTCAAATTGAAAGAGAGGACTGGGCTGTGTGAAATAGAAAGTGGACGGTGGCTGTGTCAAATGAAAGAGGACTGTGGCTGTGTCAAATGAAAAAGAGGACTGAGGCTGTGTCAAATGAAAGAGGACTGTGGCTGTGTGAATAGAAAGTGGACTGTGGCTGTGTGTGAAAAATGAAAACGAAAGAGGACTGTGGCTGTGTCAAATGAAAGAGGACTGTGGCTGTGTCAAATGAAAGAGGACTGTGGCTGTGTCAAATGAAAGAGGACTGTGGCTGTGTCAAAAGAAAGAGGACTGTGGCTGTGTCAAATGAAAGAGGACTGTTGCGTGTCAAATGAAAAAGAGGACTGTGGCTGTGTCAAATGAAAGAGGACTGTTGGCTGTGTCAAATGAAAGAGGACTGTGCTGTGTCAATGAAAGAGGGACTGTGGCTGTGTCAAATGAAAGAGGACTGAGGCTGTGTCAATGAAAGAGGAGGACTGTGGCTGTGTCAATGGAAAGAGGACTGGTGGCTGTGTCAAAATGAAAGAGGGGACTGGGCTGTGTCAATATGAAAGAGGACTGTGGCTGTGTCAAATGAAGAGGACTGTGTGCTGTGTGAAAGAAAAAGAGGACTGTGGCTGTGTGTTAATCACTGAAAGAGGACTGGTGGCTCAAAGAAAAAGAAAGAGGACTGTGCTGTGTGAATAGAAAGTGGACTGTGGCTGTGTCAAACCTATGAAAGAGGATGAGCTGCGTGTCAAAAGAAAGAGGACTGGCACTGTGTCAAATGAAAGAGGACTGTGGCTCTGTCAAATGAAAGAGGACTGTGTGCTGTGTGAATAGAAAGGGACTGTGGGCTGTGTCAAATGAAACGAGAGACTGAGGCTGTGTTTCAAAGAAAGAGGACCTGTGGCTGTGTCAAATGTGCTAAGAGGGACTGGGCTGTGTCAAATGAAAGAGGATTGTGGCTGTGCATTAACATTAGCAATGGGGCCCCATATAATACAACAAATTACGGACGCATTACTGATCTAAAAATCAGCCTCTCCGTGTTTTGAAATTAACATTTTCACACCCAGCAAGTTGTAATAACACGCAGCCCGCCGACAACATGTGGCGGTACACAACCAGAAGCACATAGCTAAGTAAACATATGTAAGAGGAGTTCAATGAAATCTCCTCTTCTAAGCGGGAGCTTTAACAGTCGCTCTCAGCGAAACATCATTCACAAAAAACTGTCATAAATATTTTTCCTGGCACAGACTTCGCTGGCACCATCATTTAGTAGTGTCCCCACAGACACAGTACTCAGACACGCCCTACTGACTGGATGGTCAGTCTCTCTAACGTAACCTCTCTACGGAGATAGCGGCGATAGGCGGGCCACAAAAAAAAAAAAAAAAAAAAAAAAAACAAAAACCCCCCCCCCCCCCCCCCCCCCCCCCCCCCCCCCCCCCCCCCAAAAAAAAAAAAAAAAAAAAAAAAAAAAAAAAAAAAAAAAAAGAAAAGAAAAAAAAAGAAAAAGATTTCTAGGCTGCACACGAAGCCCTGGCCGTTTCTTCTTGCTACTACTCGTCCCGTCCTATATCATTATTTACGTCATGCGGTTACCTAATTTCAGCTTGACGTCATAATACTCAGATTTTTACGTTGACGTCACAAGTGGCAAAAACTAAAAGAAGGTGAACAGGGCAAGGGGCACTCGATGACGGACAATGCCATGACCACAGCAGCAGCAAAGCAGTCTACACACTAATGGAAGACCTGGCCAGCACTAAACAGTAGTGAAGGGCTATACCACACAGAAAGAAGTGAAGAGTGATAGCAGAACAGGACATTTTTTAAAGAGGTGTGGGACACACTACTGTTCAAATGTGCACAATTGTGGGGCTACAGGAGACCCAGATATAATGTGTGTGTGTGTGTGTGTGTGTGTGTTGTGTGTGTGTTTGGTAATCCTTCAGTTTAAAAAAAAGTAAACGAGAATAGCGACAACTGAAACAAAGGCAACAAGAAAAAGGTTTTCAAGCTTTAGTTGTGGGGACTGTCAATTATGAAGGAAAACAAGAAACACCTCTCCTCGGTCAAACATATTCATGCGTCGCAAAAATGCAACACAGTGCACAAATGTTGCTCTCCAGGGGATTAACAGTGTGTGCTTTAGCCACAGCAAATTCACGGTGCTCGATCGTGTTTGTCAAAGTCACACAAAGATCTGACCACATGAATGTATTGAGAGCGATTGGGCCGAAGCACCATTGTACCGAATTCAACATAAATGGCAACAAAGTAAATCGATGGCAAAAACCAACCAAAAACAACAAGCAGCAATGACAACGACAGAAACAAGGAGAAAACAAAACAGCTTCGCAGTGTACAGACCCTTTGGTCTGGGACACAAAAAAACAACAAAAAAAAGTGCATCATAGCTCAGAGTCGATCGCAAGGCTGTGATGTGTGATGTACATATTCCTTGTTGATGTTTTATTTGGCGGTGCACCACGACACAAAGACATAGAACGTAAAGAAGTATGTCTTCTTCGGGCATTACACTGAACTGAAATCAGACCCCAAAAATAATCACTATTGGAAGTGGAGAAAAAACGTTGTTTTTTTTTTTTAAATTCTATGGCGTATATATTCATCTGATAACTTCTGGAGATTTTATTTTTTAAAACATCACTATGAAACCTTTAGCAATTGGCTCTTTTTTCTTATTTCAAAACATTTGTACAAAAACCAAGCAAGCCGAAGAGTACTATTATTAGGATTTTCACATGTTGAAAATTCTATCAGATACTGGTTTTCGAAATGAGGTGGAATACTTTTGAAAATATTGGGGCGAATATGTTTTACTGAGGACACTCAAACAAAACACAAAATTTTTTTCATCCTCTAGTTCATCTGCACAGAAGGGACAGAAAAATTCATTCCCGCAGAAGTATCCCCGCATTGAAACGATTCCTGTGAGAGTTTATGTCGCTCACCCTAATCTGAACCTCGTCAAGGATTCTCTGAAGCACTTTATCTAACTTCAGAAAACTAATTTTCTGGTACAAGCATTGTTTTGAATGATGTATACAGGGTGAAACGTCTACTGCGCTTATGTCTGCTAAACCACTCTTGTTTTGCTAAACGTCTGTAATTCTTTGTTTAAAAACAGACACAACCATTAAATCATTTTCCACACTTTGGTTAAGCCAAAACGAAATTTGAAACCCAATGTCTGTAAAAAAAGTATTCTAGTTTTTGGACCCAGTTAATTTTCCTGGTTATCTAGCCTATTTAGAAGGTCGTAAGCTTGCTTGGGTAGGCGATCTGTGTCCGTCTTCATGATACGTAGCCAGTATTTCGAAAGCTCTGATACAACAGTTCACTTGAAGGGGATACCGTCCTAGTTCACCGTAGACCATGGAGTGATGGTGTGCGCACAGGCACATTCAAGAACTTTTTGCAAGCACACAAATGGACCTTTTCTACCTGATCACTGTCTTGCAACGGTCCCCAGATTTCCGAGCATATAAAAGAGTCGGTTGAACCACTGTGTTCGAACAGTTTGAAAAAACGTTTTTCTCTTGTCATGCTATCGATTCGTCTCTGAGATTGGATAATGTCGGTAGTTATTCGTTTTGCCTTTGATCGCTAAGTGTTTTCCTGCTTGATAAGCGCTCATAGTAGTTGTGAAAGTAAAAGCCAAGCCAAGGATGCATAGCTGTTACGACTTCGAGTTGTTCTGTTCCATTGGGAGACAATTTCTCATGTCTCCCAAGGGAACCCCACCCTTCCTAAAATCCATCACTTTGGTTTTGTCACAATTTATTTTAAGTTGAGATCAGAACATGCCTTAAACTAACCAATTTAATCTGGTTCTGTAAGCCAGATAGCAAACTTGACAATAGTGCAAGATCATCTGCAAACCTAAGAATGAAAATTTTTCAACAAGACCGCAACAGAGTTGTACACCATGCTTTCATCTACAGACAATTGTTCTAATAACCGAATGATGATTCCGGAGGGAAGGGGGTGGGAAAGATGTTTTGTGTTGTACTTGCAGCGCATCCCTGTCTCAAAACTTGTAGGCAATAGGAATAGACCGTGAAGTCGTTCTGCACACGTGCAACATGCTTTTAAAGACTCGTACATCGCCATGACTGCTTTGGTAAATGTACATGATGTGCCAGCTTTGACCAGGGCTCTCAGTAAGGTTACATGCTGAACCGAGTGATACGACCTCTTTCAGATCGACGAAAACATACATATAGTTTTTCAGGTTTGCTCAAATAATTATGAATACGGAGTATATGGTAATAATATGATCCGTGGTATAGAGCATCCTCTTCTGAATCCCGCCTGTGTTTCTGAAAACTTATTATCTTCCAACCAGAAATATAAACGATTGTTCAAAATAGATGTGTAACATTTTCTGATCAAGATCAGGAGTAGTATTCTTCTATAGTTGGACGGATTTTCACGGTCACCTCCCTTAAAAATGGGTACAGTGATGGCTTCGCGCCACATATCTGGAAAAGAAGTCACCCCCCACCCCCCCCACCCAACCCCAAACCCCCCCACCCCCGAAAAAAAAAAACTTCCATGATGTAGTGTCTTGCTTGTTGTGTGTGTCAGCTGTCACATTGTCAGCGTCAATTATACTATATTGCGTTGTGTAGACTGTCACATTGTCAGGCGAGTAGAGTTCCATGGTGTGTCAGCTGTCAAACTGACCGAAACCTGTCGTCGTATATTGTGTTGTGCCAGCTGTCACACCATCAGTATCAGTCGTTTGTATGTGAGAGAAAGAAAGAGAGGAGATGAGAGAGAGGAGAGAGAGAGAGGGAGAGAGAGACGAGGGAGAGATGGAGAGAGAGAGAGGAGAGGGAGGGGAAGGAGGGACAGAAGGAAAACAGACGTCCAGAGAAACCAGGATCATATGAAAAAAACCTGAGGAGAGAGAGAGGGGGGAGAGCGAGAGAGAGGAGAGGGAGAGTGAGAAGAGAGAGAGAGAGAGAGAGAGGGAGGAGAGGAGAGGGGAGGAGAGAGAGAGAGGGACGAGAGGCAGGGAAGGGGGAGAGAGAAAGACAGAGACAGAGAGGACAAAGAGAGAGCGAGAGGAGGGAGGGAGGGAGAGCAGGGAGGGAGGGAGGGAGAGAGACAGAGAGGGAGAGAGAGCGAGAGAAGAGAGAGGGATGGGAGAGAGAGAGGGGGGAGGAGACAGAGAGAGGGAGGGGAGAGAGGAGAGAGAGGAGAGAGAGAGAGAGAGAGGAGAGAGAGAGAGGCGATCGGGAGAGAGAGAGGAGAGAGAGAGAGAGAGGAGGGGGGGGGGGTGGGGCTTACTTAAATACAGATGTTAACATTTCTGTCAAACAAGCGAAATAAGCTTTCTTGCTGTTGTTTGCTATATTAGTTGCCGTGACGTGGTCGTAGGCTCAAGTCCTATGCAACAGCTTGCTGGGGAGGGGAGAAAGAGGGATAATTTTCAGTCACACCACCACATCTTTGCTGGTCGTTTGTTGTGCCCACGAAACATTGAGTCCTCTATTACGTTTGTTAGTGTCTGCGTGTGTGTATGTGCGCGCGCTCGAGCGTGTGTGTGTATATGTGTGTGTATGTGTGGTGTGGTGTGTGTGTGTGTGTGTGTGTGTGTGTGTGTGTGTGTGTGTGTGTGTGTGTTCTTGCGTGCGTGCGTGCGTGCATGCGCGCGCGTGCGCGCCCGGTGTGTGTGCGTGCGTGTGTGTGTGTGTGTGCGCGCGCGGCGCGCGCGCGCGCGCGCGTGTGTGTGTGTGTGTGTGTACATGTGTATGTGTGTGTGTGTGTGTGTGTGTGTGTGGTGTGTGGGTGTGTTGTGTGTGGTGTGTCGTGTGGGTGTGTGTGTGTGTCCGCGCGCGCGCGCGTGTGTGTGTGTAAACTGCTATGCTTTTTTGTGTTTGTTTGTTTTTGTTTTGTTCTAACCTTGATTCTTCGCTTATTCAGACATTTGCTTTCCATGCTGTCGAAGTGACAATTTTACTTCTCTCTCTCTCTCTCTCTCTCTCTCTCTCTCTCTCTCTCTCTCTCTGTGCGTACGTGCGTGCGTGCGTGCGTGCGTGTGTGCGCGCACGCGCGCGCGGCGCGCGCGCGCGTGTGTGTGTGTGTGTGTGTGTGTGTTGTGGTGTGTGCGTGCGTGCGTGCACACAAGGACGCTGGCTGGTCAGATTCGGGACTTGAAGCACTCCACCGAGGTTGAGGAGATAACCTCAGGAGGCAGGCTGTTCCAATCCCTGACAGTCCTCGGGAAGAAGGAATACTTTCTGTAGTCTGTTTTTTTTTCTGCAGGCAGGGAGGAGACACGTCTCCCTGTGTGACTGTCTTGTAGACCGTGCTGGGGTGTTAGGTGTGGGCCTGAACGGGGTGTTGATGTTGACCTCTTCTCGAACGATATTTGAAGAAGGTGGTCAGCCTTGCTCTCTTCTTCTGTCTGCTAGTGTGTACCACTGTAGATGTGTCAGCATGGAATCAAGACTTGAGGTGTGACGGTGGCAGTTCAAAGCCATCAAGCTGCACTGCATTGGACTTTTTCTAGGTTGTTGATGCTTTTGGCAGTGTAGGGTCCCAGACAACTGAGGCATACCAAGAGTGGGACGAACTAGGGCTTTGTAGGCTGCTTCTTTGATGTTAATGGAACCCACCCTCAAGTTTCCCTTGAGACACCCTAAGGTCTTATTTGTCCTGTTTGTTGTGTTGGAAATGTGGGTGTCTAAATGAGGTCTTGGGAGATAGTGCCCCCAGATACTTTGTGTCTTTTGCTCTTTTGAGGCTTTGGCCATGGAGATGGTACGTGCCAGTTAGTGTGTTTCTCTTCCTTGAGACGTGGGAGGGCCTGACACTTGTCTGGGTGGAAAGACATCTTCCATTTTGTTCCCAGTCTGTCATGTGGTCCAGGTCCTGTTGTAGCTTCCTTGGTCTTGGGCGGAACTTATAGTTTTGTGGCAGAGAGGTGTCGTCTGCAAAAAGCCGCGTTGTGAGGAGGAGTTGTTCAGGGAGGTTGTTGATGTAGAGGAGAAAAAAAGGGATCGGCCAGGACTGATCCCTGGGGGGACTCCTGACTCTACTGGGACGGCCTTTGAGGAAGCTCCATCAAGAACCATAGCCTGCTGTCGGTTTGCCAGGAAGTTCTTAATCCGTTCGTGGACCTGGCCAGTGATCCCATAATGTTGGAGCTTGTGCATTAGAAGGGAGTGGCAGACCTTGTCAAAGGCTTTCGAGAAATCCATCACTAAGACGTCTAACCGTTTCCCCTTCTCCATATTGTAGGATAGCTCATCCACAAGCCCCAGCAGTTGACTTTCACAGGATCTACCTCACTGGGAACCATGCTGTTCCTCTCGCAGGATGTTGTTTGCCTCTGCAATCCCATGATTGTGCTTACCACAATGTGCTCTAGGATTTTGCATGGAACGCTCGTGAGGGAGATGGGACAATAGTTTTCAGGCATATATCTTTCACCCTTCTTGAACACAGGAGAGACGTTTGCCCTTTACCAGTCCTTTGGTATAATGCCTGTGTTTATGGAGAACTGAAAGAGAAGCGTCAATGCCGGGACAATTTCATTGCCAATTTTCTTCAGGACGCGAGGGGTGATTCCGTCTGGTCCAGGGGGTTTGCTCGGTTTAGGCTTTTTAGCGGCTTTCTGACTCCCGCTGTGGATGTGGTCACATGTTGGTCCTTCAGACTCTGGGCTCATGCCAGTCCAGGTCTAAGATTTCCTCTGTGTACAGGGTAGTTTGCTGCTGAACGCAGACTGAAAGTGCACATTCAGTACTTCTGCCTTTCTTCTTCTGTCCGTCCAACGACAGTCCCCTTGGGCTCGCCGATACGGTAACCCCGACGGAACCAAACCAAGGCCACAGACGTGGAGACGACATCGAAACTGAGGTCACCATGAGAGCAGGGCATGAAAGGCCACAGAATTTGAGGCTTTTTTTTTTTAATGCTGATCAGCCTGCGTACGCAGAAAGAAAGAAAGAAAAAAAGGTACAGAGTGTTTATGTCAGTGAAGAATTGCCATAGTCTCATCAATAATGTGTACAGATCACGGATCCGCAGTGTAATCCGGATTTGCATCTGAAATCCACGACAAAATTGAATGGGTTTGTACTTGGGCCACGTAACTGTTACCTGCTTACTTGCAACATGCGTCACTTGCTCGTCGACAAATGAGTTATTCAGTGTGTTATGCAGTGTATATGTCTGTGTATGAGACACAGTGTGCCAGTATGTGGTTGGTATGCGTGGTGTGACAGATCTTCCGGGCGCTGATCGGCCTGACCAGCCATCTACGCACTCACCCCCGATCCCAGGATGACTAGTGGTCTTCGTCGTCTCGACGGACAACAACATGCGTGTGTGTGTGTGTGTGTGTGTGTGTGTGTGTGTGTGTGTGTGTGTGTGTGTGTGTGTGTGTGTGTACATATGATTTATTATTAAAACTTGTACAGTGCCCTGGAACCAACGCTCTCTGGATGGGCGCTTAGAAAATAGTACCTCATTGTTATCATTATTATATGACTTCAAACATAAAAAGAGATATATCTTAGCCTTTGTTTCGTAACACGTTACTCTTTCGTTTAAATCCAAAAGACAGTTAAAGGATCGAGTTGTAAAGTGCGACAAGCAGCTTAAGATCAAGGCAATAATTCTCAAACCATAATATGACGCATCTGGCGCAAAACTTTAGGATATTGTTGAAATTGTGACAAAAGAAGAAGTTACAGTCGCTGCAAGCTAAAGCACTATAGGAATGTAAGCAGATACACTGCATTACACACATACACACGCATCCATGGACTAAAGGTTACGTTCGATGGCTGAGAATGTTGCTAGCATCCCGAACAAAGAAAAACGGTTTTATTTTGTGATTTTGTTTTGTTTTGTTTTACCCACTCCCCATTTAACTGAAAAAACATCGAACGTGAGATTGCTGAAGGCTTGAGAGTCTGAGTAAGTGTTCAGAATTAATCCAACGCGTCTGTGCATAGTGTTAGTGGTTTTTTTTTTGTTTTTTTTTGTTTTGTTGTTTTTTTGAATGAGTTTCATAGTCAGAAAACATGGCTTCAAGCCTTTCCGACTGTGCCGTATATTATTATGTTTCAAATGCTAAAGGCCTGCATTGAGAGCGTTTTCTTTCTTCTCTTCTTCTTTTTTTTTTTTTTTTTTTTTTTTTGAATTATATAACGGACTCATTGTTTGTTTTTTTGTTACGTGTGTTGTTTAAGGTATGTGCTGGAGACAGATGTTCCTATGTTGTGCATGTGTGACTAAGGGGCTGCTGTTGGAGCTAGGACATCGGGAGAGGACTGACGACAGGCGGGGTAAGAGCAGGCGACAGTGACACGTGTATCACATCGTTTGCCTGATCCTTACACGGCGAGCCTGACTTCATCTTTCTTCGCTGCCTCCTTTGGGTAAGTAAGTACCCTCTCGAAGACATTTGCCGAAAAATTGAGAGTTTCGAAATAAGCATTTATTTCCCGACGATCGTGTATGATACACAATGCATTTTGTCTGTCGACAGCACGATTAATTTAGCCGAAACCGGACTTGTATGATAAAAACAGGCCACAGGGTAGCGAATTGATGCAAGGGAGATTGATATAAATCTGAATCATTTGTTATTTATTTATTTTCTCAAATGTGTTGTATGAATTGGTATTGTATTGCTCTTTTCCGCCAGTAGTGTAAGTATTGATCTGTATCAACCTTATACTTCAGGCCTGAAAGTAATCGTTTTTGCATGCCAGCTTTTGCCATTTAAAAAAATATTACCAGCCTGAACACCAACAACTACCAGCCAGAACTACAATGGCAGCTAAAACAGGGGAACATGCATTGCTATTGTATTAGTAAATAACCAAATGAAATCCAAAACAATGGGCAACTTCCAAAGAAATGAAACAAAATATGCGCAATCAAAGCAAAATGATTTGTTGCATCATCTGGGTAAACAAAATATACCCATCTTCATAATAGGTGAGATTTGTATACAGATATGTACACAGATATATACACATATAGCTATTATGCAGATAGTGTCCTCACACAAGCCCACAAATTACACACACACACACAATTTCAACACACACACACACACACACACACACACACACACAAATATGGCCCATGCCCACACACCATACACACAGTACACACACACACAAAAAGGATGGTAGGTAGGTATTCAAGGTCTGACCAGCGCGTGGGCTAGTGTGTGTAGGTCGGACATCCGCTGAGTCTTAGCCACGAGACCCTCTTCTTCTTGCATTGTCTCATCTTGTGTTGTTAATTCATTTATCCATCAGCTTCAAATCATGTGAAGCGTGTGTCTCGAAACTTAGCGGATGGGGGTGTAGCGTATATGGACTAGTCCGCACGCAGTGACGCCTCCTTGATGAAACTGAAACTGACTCCAATGTCAGAACACACGTATGTACTGCCTTTTTTCCCTTTTGAAATGACATACACAATGTTCTATCGTGAAACATGGAAATGCATGTCTTTGTCCTGGCAGTTGGACTATACTTCGTCGGAAAATTAAACAAAGATTGATAGTAAACATCTATTAACAAGTGTTATGTTCGTGCACACGGATCAAGAAAGAACATGAGGATACAGTAGTGAACATTACAACATACAACAGAAAATGTCATTGAGTGTTTGATGCTGCAACGTTCGCTGAAAGCAGTCATTTGTTGTTTTACGCAACTGTATGAAAGAATCTCTGATTGTTTGAGGAACATTACAATGTACAATGAAACACAATCATTAGCCGCTTCGCTGTTCCATTAAATAGTAAACACTGAAAACCTGCCGTTGGCTTTTTAATGTAGAAATACACAATGGAACACGTCATAAAACTGTTTTTGCTGTGAAAGCACATGATATGCCGTTGAACACAAAAGACGGTAAAACTGTCGTTAGCTGTTTAAATAACAACGTGGAATGAAACACATCATTAGCTCTTTTGCTGTGAAAATACACAATATGCCGTGAATACAAAACACGGTAAAAAAAAATTGTCGTTTAGCTGTTTAACACAGCAACGCACAATGAAACACATCACTAGCTGTTTTGCTATGAAAACACACGATATGCCGTTGAATACTAAACACTGTAAAAATGTCGTTAGCTGTTTAACGTAACAACGCGCAGTCAAACCCGTCCACAACGTGTGTAAGACAACAAGATTCGGTGGCAACATGCCGTTGGTTGCTAACATTTCAATATGAAAATAAAACCTTTTGTTAGCTTGTTAACAGATTTTAAACAGTGCGACTTGAAGCAAAACACAGCTTTGGCTGTCTAGCGCCTACAACATACAATAAAAAGTCAATTGGCTTTTGAAATACAAAAAACCGGTAAACAATTATTCAGTGGAATTTCAGCTCACCAAAACCATCATCAGGAATGAAACTGAGTGTGTGGTGCTCGTCGCCGTGTTGTTTCCTGAGCGGCCTGTAAACTCATCACAGCTGATGTGGGCTTCAGAGGCGAGCTGATACTTCCTCTCTCGCTCTCTCTCTCTCGTCTCTCTCTCTCTCTCTCTTCTCTCTCTCTCTCGCTCTCTCCACCTCGCTCTCTCTGAGAACGACATTGAAAGAACCTGGCCAAAGGAAGATGTAATACCATTTCCTTTTTTCCTGTCCTGCTTTTCATGATCTTAGGATAAACTTCATAAAGGCCAAAGTATTATTCTGACCCCTGTATTTTTCAGAGTTTATTTACTCTGGCGTCAAGAAATAGAAGACATTCTCTTTAACCTGCTATGCAATTTTAGCAGCACAAAAGAGGTGACGTACCCGTGTATTCCATATACACATGTAGATCATATGTACTTTGCTTTCTCTGTCATTTCTTTCATGACAAGTAATGGATATTATGGCCTATTGCGGGTACCAACCCTTCAGTATGGGCCTATTGGCTATCTCTGAATAAATGTTCGCATCGATTCGTTCGATGAGAATGTCTGTCATAGGCAAATAGCGCACAGAGTTCTTTGCTGTAAGTAGAAAAAGTAAAAAAACAAACAAAAAAGGTTAACTATGCTGGACTGGAACAGAAAATAATGCGCAGACTACCTTAACGTGATGAAGGGACAATTGTGAAAAGAGTTCACCATGTGATGAGACCCGAAGCAATGCGAGAATTTATAAATCAATGTGAAGGAAGCAACGCAACGCAATAAATCCATATGGTGACAGAAGCATATCAAAGGTTTTGCTGATGCATGGTGACAGAAGTAATGCAACAGCCTACGAGAATGTGATGTGACTGAAGTAATGCATTGAGGCCGTAATGATATGATCTGATGGAAACAAGCATAGAAGTTCAGTAATTAGAGGTGACATCAGTAATACATAATAGCATTTCTCATGTGGCATAAGTATATACAGATTGCCGTGCTATGGTGTGACAAACCATTTAACAAGGGCGCAGAGGTATGGTATGGCAGGAGTAATGCATACGAGTACTGTGACGGCTATATGGCATGGGTAAATGCACTTGTGTTCAATGATATGTGGCATGACTAATATCAGAGTGCAATGAGTGGTGTGACAGAAGTACGTGTGTCAAGATCAGAGGTATTGATGTGATGTCATTACCGGTAATACATAGACTGTAATGATGTAACATTAACAAGAGTAATGCATAGGAGTGTTATCATGTTACTGTCCATAGCTGTAATGCTAGAGTGTGATGAGGTCATGTCACAGCGATAATGCGAGAGAGTGCAATAATGAGATGTCACAGCGAGAATGCATAGAGTGCATATATCAGATGTCACACAGCGATAATGGATAGAGTGCAATAATTAGATGTCACAGGGATAAGGCATAGAGTGCAATAATAAGATGTCTAAGGAAATAAGCCATGAGAGTGCAATAATATGTCCATAGGGATAAGGCATTACAGTGTGAATAATGTGAGTCTGGCTGTAGACATAGGGCTAAAATTGTGAGAAAGGAAGGAGGTATGCACAGAGTGTAGTCATGTCAGAGAAGGAATGCACAGAGTGTAAGTGGATGTGTGATGCGATAGAAGTAATGCCAGAGTGTAGTGATGTGAGCGATAGAAGTAATGCACAGAGTGTAGTGATGTGATAGAAGTAATGCACAGAATGTGGTGATTGATAGAAAGCAATGCACAGAGTGTATAGTGATGTGATAGAAGTAATGCACAGAGAGTGTAGTGATTGATGTGATAGAGGTAATGCCCAGAGTGTAGTAATGTGATGCGATTAGAAGAATGCACAGAGTGGTAGTGATGTGATGGAAGTACTGCACAGTGGTAGGAGTGATGTGATAGACGTAATGCAAGCGGGTAGTATCGTGATGTA
>JADBJO010022379.1:20000-22500 GCA_016801955.1 Conus betulinus | reverse complement strand
CACGCCGGCTCCGCGACTAAGCAATTATTGTCGTCAGTAGGGGGCTTAGTAGGTGGTGTCAACACCACTGAAGTGACTCGGCAGCAGTGCAGTGTCCCCTCCGGTGGGTTGCCTCTTGACGACTTGACATTGACTGCTCCCTGTGGATTGCCGGTGCCGTGGCTGCGGCGGGGCCGACTGGGCCGTGGCTGTGGACAGAGTGTCGGAATGAGCGGCGTGGGTGCACTGCCTCTGAGGTGGCGCAGAGGTGGCAAAGATTTGAAACTTTAAAAAAAATGTGTGTGTGTGTGTGTGTGTGTGTTTGTGTGTGTGTGTGTGTGTGTGTGTGTGTGTGTGTGTGTGTGTGTGTGTGTGTGTGTGTGTAATACAATACATTAATAATACAATAAAAAATAGGTAGGATAGTATAATAATAATAATAATAATGATAGTAGTAGTAATTATGACAAGTAAATAGATAAGTAGTCAGTGTTTTCATACCACCAGCATTTCTACCGTACCATCGCACAGCCTCTGTAGACACGTCTTGGTGTGAATTATTGCTAACATGCTTAGATAAAGACAGGTCACTGTCCTACAAGAGAAACACGTGTCTACTGTGGGCATTTGTGCGTTTGGTAGACTCCAACCCGTGTGATTTTCACCAGGGTTGATGAGAATGCTCAGCCATCAACAGACAGCATGTTCAGTAGTAATAATCAGTTAGGGTGATTGCTGTATTAGTGATGCTCCATTTGCCGTCAAAGAACACCCCTTGCTGTCTTTGTTTCCACCTCTCAGACTGATTCCGGAATATCTTGAAAATGAAACGGCTCTCCCACTAACAGTCATTTTGTGTGTGTGTGTGTGTGTGTGTGTGTGTGTGTGTGTGTGTGTGTGTGTGTGTGTGTGTGTGAATTTACGTTTCTTGACATTAGACATGATCCCTGGGAAGAAAATGGTATAGGGGAGGGCCAACAATATAGAAAAAGTATATCGTATCGGGATACCGAGATCGCTTCAGTCCGAGGGCTTGACCATCTTAATGCTGTCGGTCAAACTGCTGGGGTGTCGAAGAAAAAAAAATCGCGTTCTGTTGACAACATACACAGCTTCAAGCGCACTTCGGTGTGGGCTTTCTCTCAGGTGGACGTCGCGCGGGATAAAGAATTACCCCATGCCACATGTCGCTCTACCCAAGAATTCTTCCATCCACCCTACACCTCCAAACATAGATGGTAGGAACACAGAGAGAGAGAGAGAGAGAAGAGAGAGAGAGAGAGAGAGAGAGAGCCAACATGTTGTAAGAAAAGTATCGCTATCATACCTCCTCCGATGTCGACTCGTGTTTTTCCTTTTAGATGACACCTTTCTTCTCAAATTAGCCCTCTCTAAATAAAACTGTCATAGATGTGTTGGTCACCATGTTGACACAGATTGTTAATCTGCAACCTATGGCCAAGCAAAGAAGAATAAGTAGAAGAAGCAAAACAAGAAGAGGACGAGGAGGAGGAGGAGGAAGAAGAAGAAGAAGAAGAAGAAGAAGAAGAAGAAGAAGCGAAGCAGAAGAAGAAGAAGATCAAGAAGAAGAAACAGAAGAAACAGAAGATGAAAAGAAGGAAGAGGAGGAGGAGGAGGAGGAGGAAGAGGAGGAGGGGGAAGAGGCGGAAGTGGAGGAAGAAGAAAATAAAGATGTGAGGAAGAAGAGGAGTAGGAGGAAAAAGAGTAAAACGGCAATCTGTTCATTGCGCAAACGATGCAGCTCATTTTGTCTTGTTTCGCTTGCTCAAGTCGCTCGTGAACTGTTGTCACACCCAGGTAAAACTTTTGTCCGAGAGAGTACAGACTCAGAATCAACAGCCCTGATATTGCGCGGCCAGCAGATGACTTTCACATGTCATCACTAATCAGTTTGAATAGAACTTGGGTTTGGTAGTGCCTACCAGACCAACTGCAGTCTGGAAAGACACAAGGCTTATGTCTGGATCGACACACAGTGCGAAGAATAGCGATGATGCAGACAGATGAAAGGAAAGTGAGAGATTCGATGGCGAAAATGAAAGGGGGGGGGGGGGGGGGGGGGGGGGGGGGGGGGGGTAAATAGAGCACGCAAGAAAAAAGTTTGATTTTGTAGCGTCTGGATGACAAACTGCGGTTTGGAAAGATTCAAAGTGAATGTCCGACGCAGATGGTGACGAAGAGCGGAAAATGGAGATGGAAAAGGGAGTGGGAGAATTTGACGGAGGGGAGGGGGGGGGGGGGGGGGGGGGGGGGGGGGGGGGGGGGGGGGGGGGACAGAAATATGCGTTTGTCCACGTGGGACCATAGATTTTCTCGTTTCTTTCAAGGGTGATATTCATACACTATCATTTCCCCACAGATTTGGTCCCTGCTGATGATATTCAGATATATTGATTATCACTTTGATATTATCAAATCGATGATGGAATGGGCAACACTTGCTGAGATTCAAAAGTTGGAAGTAGAAGAAGAAAACGTTGCCAACTGCTCCAGTGCCACA
>JADBJO010022379.1:7500-10000 GCA_016801955.1 Conus betulinus | reverse complement strand
TGTCTGTCTGTCTGTCTCTCTCTCTCTCTCTCTCTCTCTCTCTCTCTCTCCCCTCTCTCTCTCTCTCTCTCTCTCTCTCTCTTAAGTCCCGTTGCTGATCCGATTCAAAGCGCCGATCGAGGGTCTTGAAAAAAGGTCTGATATTTCTCGAGCGTCTCTCTAGTTTTCATAGCTAACATTTTTTTTTCCATTTTGCTTACTCTACCACAAAATGTACTGATAAATCTATTTTTTTTTAAGTAATAAAAAAAAAAGAAAATCTGGTGAAGACTTCCCACCCAGAAGATGAAAATCAAGTCTTGATTCGCACAAAAAGATGAAAATCAAGTCTTGATTCGCACAAACGAAAGGTTCTGTTCATGACGCAGGACGCAGCGATTCCAACTGCTCTCTGCGAAGGATTTATCATTTCCACTTTGACATCGTCTCTTTCCTCTCGTCCGTCCTCTCCTTCTCCCCCTCCCTCTCTTTCTAACTTGCTCCTTTGAAAATCCCAGTGAAATCATTTTCATAGTGACTTACGATTGTTTATTGGCACTTTTTCATTGTTTACTTCTTTTCGTTCCTTGTTTGTCCTTGCGGTGCGGTGCTTGAAAATGAAAAGACAAACAAACAAACGATCAGTGGAAACCTCTTATCTTCATATTTATTAAGTTTATTTCGCTGCTCAGTATTACAAAAAAAATGTTTGCTCATGTTTTGCTGTGATCTGCTTCTTCTTCTCTTCTTCTTCTTTCTTCTTCTTCTTCTTCTTCTTCTTCTTCTGCGTACGCAGGCTGATACTCCTGCGGACACCCCCTGTATAGACAGGCAAGGATTAATCTCATCTACACAATAAAGGAAGTGGAGTTTTGTGTGTATGACCGGGTTTTTTTTTATCCAGCCATTAAGGCAGCCATACTACAACTTTGGGGAAGCAATGGTCTGCAATCATCATGCCTTGAAACTTACTTCTATTCACACTGTCATCAGTGTGTGTGTGTGTGTGTGTGTGTGTGTGTGTGTGTGTGTGTGTGTGTGTGAATGTGTGTGTGTGTGTGTGTGTGTGTGTGTGTGTGTGTGTGTGTGTGTGTGTGTGTGTGTGTGTGTGTATGTGCGTGTGTGTGTGTGTGTGTGTTTAGTACAGCCAAGCAGCTCCATAGTCATTCTGTTTAGAGCGAAAAGCATGGCCGTTTATTTTGATCATTTGTTATTTCTTGTGTTCAATTCTCAGCTCAGTGTTTCAACCTTCATACAGACTACTGTCAATAACAGTGTGGGCCGCCTAGCCTAGGTAACGAAGGAAGTCAACTTTCCCGTGACTACTGATCCTTCTGGTTTAGGACCTCAGGAGCATTATGGGAGCTAGCTGGTGATGGAACGGGGCTTAGTGTGAAGCGGCAAGGAATGGTAGCTGAGGAAGCTGTTCACTTGCATGGGAATCGCCCCAAGGGACGGGAGATGAGGGCTTGTGGGGCTGGGGGCAGGGAAGGCAAAGGTTCATTCCCCACATATAACTTACATTTACTTATCTCATTCAGTAGCTAGGTTTGCACACCAGTAAGGCCGGAATAGTTCAGTGGTAGAGCGCCGGACTCGTAATCTTGATGATCCCTGGGGTTGCGGGTTCGAATCTCTGTCGGGCCGTTTCGGTACAGGGGGATTTTCCTCTCGGAGTTAACATTGGTTCTGACTCCATTTCCCATACAGTCCTTCGAATGAGACTTTACAGCGAGGCTCGTGTGTGAACGCATGTATAACATCTTGCACACACGTCAAATCCCATCACCAACTTTCGGAAGAGAAGGCCAGTTTGGGCGCTGGCATGGATGACACGTTACACATTGCATGCACCCTGCGCCATAAATGGAAAGAATGAAGGGAATAAGGAGTAAGGAAATCGAGTGAACGATATTGACTGGATGTCACGGTAAACGACTGAATGAAGCGCCAGCTGGCAGCTCTTCAGTCGGCACTACCCAGGTAGGCAGCCCGTTGTGTAAACGAGCGTGGATCGTAAAGCGCTTAGAGCTTGGTCTTTAGCCGAGGATAGGCGCTAAGGCTTGTGGGAACGCTAGGAGGCCATGTACAATTGTCTTATATCATTATGGTTAGTATGTGCCTGTAGTTTCTGTTCTGGATTACTCCCCTTGACGACCCCCTTTTTTCACTCTTTTTTTTTCACTGTCTTTCTGCCATTGTACCTAGTTATTTATCGTTGTTCAGGAAAAATTCTTTTTTTTTGTTTTTTCTTTGTATTGTGTTTCAAGTTTATAGCATAGTGGCTTTTCGGTCTGACGTGGTGTGCAGAGAGTGAGATTGTAAACACTAGCAATACATATACCTGATGATATGAACTTTCAACGAACTTTTGCTTTTGTTTTAGATTAACAGTTGTTTTATACTTATATTAAGCAGAAATCTCAGACACCCTTAACTGGGCATAAGTTTATATGTCTCAGGGATTCAAGTTTAAGTTTGAATCATTATGTCCCAACCCATCACATAGAGGCTTTCCAGG
>JADBJO010022379.1:0-5000 GCA_016801955.1 Conus betulinus | reverse complement strand
CCAAAAAAAAAAAACAAACAAAAAAAAAACCCCTAAAAAACCCTAAAAAAAAAATTCATGAAAAATGCGAAAAAATCTCACAAACTGTTGAGAGTTAAAGTCAAAGGCAAATGGAGCACCGCCCTACAAAGTCGTCACCATAAATGATCAGGTCGACAGCAGGACCTAGGCTTACCATCAGTTGAAAACTCGCCGGTCTAATTCAGCTTTTGTGTTCGAGATTGCCACTCATAAAATGATATATTCTTCAACAGACATTATTCTATCTCTTATTAATGCGTTGAAGTCAAGCCCTCCATTATCTGGTATCAATAAATGATAATCAGTCGTGTTAGCAGCAGAGGTTCTAAGCTTGCCTGGCCTGGAATAAAAGAGAATGAGTGCTCTGCCCCCCCCCCCCCCCCCCCCCTTCAACCTCCCCCAACCCTTCCTTCCCCCCACAAAAGCCCTTCTTCACCCTTCCATGCCCACCTCCCCCACACTTTCTTCAAACATCCATTTCATGGTTATTGTCGCTTTTATGGGAAGCTTTACAATGTTTTCTTTTCTTTTTTTTTTTTTTCATTTGTTTTCTTTTTTCATTTACAAGCAGCAATCGAAACTAAGGCCACAAGACAAAAGCACTGGGAGAACGGAATGAAAAAGAATCTTCCTCTGAAATCATGTGTAGCTAGTTCGCCGACGCGATGCTTGTCTGCTTGCCCTAATGCCCTGAGGTTGCAATCCGGAGAGAGAGGTAAGAGGGTGGGGTAGGGTGGGGGGTGGGGGAGGGGTGGGCGCGTAGGGTTCCGGACAAGCTGTGTACTTGTTTTCTCTAAACCATCATTGACGATCCTCGTCAAACGAAGATTCGTTCCGGAAAACAGAGACAGAACATTTGTGTGTGTGTGTGTGTGCGTGCGTGCGTGTGTGTGTGTGTGTGTGTGTGGTGTGTGTGTGTGTGTGTGGTGTGTGTGTGGAAGAGTCATGTATCATATAAGTTGGTGTGTGTGTGTGTGTGTGTGTGTGTGTGTGTGTGTGTGTGTGCGTGCGTGTGCGCACGTTTGTGCGCGCGTACGCGCGTGTGCGTCGCTGTGTGTGTGTGTGGTGTGTGTGTGTGTTTGTGGTGTGTGTGTGGTGTGCACGTGCGCGCGTACGTGCTCGCGAGCGTGCGGTATGAGTGTGTGTGTGTGTGTGTGTGTGTGTCGTGTGTTGCGCGCGCGCGCGCGCGCGGTGTGCATGTGCGTTGTTTGTGTGCGTTTGTGTGAGCTCACATTTCCTCTCTATCCTTCTCGCTCTCTCTCTCTCTATCTCTCTCTCTCTCTCTGATCTGTTTATGTCTGTCTGTCTGTCTGTCTGTCTGTCTGTCTGTCTGTCTCGTCTTCTCTCTCTTCTCGTCCTCTCTCTCTCTCTCTGTCCTGATGTTTTGAATCATTTCATCTGATGTCAGAAAGGACAGTAGAGAGATAAGGGAAGAGGTGGGGAGCAGAAGGGGTGAGGAATGGGGGAGGGGTGGGGGGGGGGGGGGGGTGAGAGACAGGAAGAGGAAAGCACTCGTTGAGCACAGAAACAAACAGAAACCGGGTCACGCTGTAAGGACGCCGTTATTTGACGACAAAAAAAAAAAAAAAAAAATCTCCCAGCTGGACTTTTCACAGCAATTTCTCTCCAATTTAAACGCATTTCACAGACCATTTCCGTACACTTTTTTCATTTTGATTGCCGCTCCGATAAACAGTCATTAATCTCCCTGGCAAAATTATCAACGTAGCAGGGGTCCACCATTTTACAGCAAAGTTGATTGAGAACTGCCGTTCGAGACCTGGACGTTTGAAATGAAAATGGAAACAAATCAGAGGTCCTCAATATACACAATAAAAGAGAACATCCTTTTTTCCTCTCCCTCACATCTCCCACTCTCCCCCTTCCAAAAACTCTTACCACCACCACCACCCTTCGCTTCTCTTGTGCCCCACCCCCCTTCACACATCTCCACATCGATTTTTGATCTTCTCGGTGCGATTGGGATACGTGAAATCATCCCCCATGCCTTTTTTCTTACCGAGGCATTTATTTTTTTCTGTCGCCACTTGATTTCGATGAGTTTCTTGAAGGTTGTGTGACAAGCTAAAACACACTGTGAAGTATCTTTAAGGCCTCTCAGTGATGATACATTTGCATTCTTATGGAAGCTTCTTTATTAGAGATGTCACAACACAAAAAACGTCGCAGTCAAAACTTTTTTTCACAAGAGAGGCAATCTCTCTCTCTCTCTCTCTCTCCCCGCATCTCGCTCACTCTCTCTCTCTCTCTCTCTCTGCTGAGCACGCAGCATGTTGGTACGACAACTGCTGGGACGCATCACATAATGATGTGACAGTTGGAACACCCCTGCCAGCGACAGATGAAAAACACTCTGCATGAAAATCAATATCTTACAGCCTTGAGTTTCCTTCCCTTCCTCCCCCTTTCTGAACCACTCTATCGCAATGCCTCTCCTCTCGTCTGTAAAGAGCCCAAGAGGCAGCATCACTTTTCCCTCTAAGCTGTCCACTCTGTCATCATTCAATATGTCAAAGTTGATAAGTCAATATCCAGATTCCGTCCCGCCGAGAGTGTTGTAAACCTACACGCAGAAGAAGCAGTGTACACATTTTGCCCCTGAAACAAACAATCAAAAGCTTTAAACCCTAATAGATGAAGAGAGTTCTATTGTTTTTCTTTTTCCTTCATGTTTCCCTCTCCCCACCTCCAGCGCTCCATCCCCCATCCCCTATTCCATCTGCAATCTGCACCACATTCCGCTGGTACTTTCCTCCCTATGAGTGTCCTTACACACAGTCTTTGTCCATCTATTTGGGTCACTGTAGACACGCCTATGATCGTTCTCCGGGTCAGGTGATGCACTTTCACAACAGCGTGTCACAAGCCATTAAGAAGCTCTTGTGTGCGCCCGGAGGGGATTTGCCGGGAGACGAAAAGAAGGGACAGGAAGTTTGGATTCCTGTGTAAACATGGATAGCCTACAAGAATCAGGTGTGTTTCCTACATGGAGACTTCCTGTTTGGCAGCTGTTACACCAAAAGTACACATACACACACACACACACACACACACACTCGCACCGCACGCAGACGAGAACACAAACGCACACCCACCCACCGGCACCCACCCACATCACACCCATCCACACGCCCACAACACGCAAGCACGCGCCCTCATGTGTGGCTTGTGTAAGCGTGTCAGGCGTCTCGCTCCTCTCTCAATCTCTCTCTCTCTCTTTTTCTTCTTCTTCTTTTTTTTCTTCTTCTTCTCTCTCGCTCTCCAAATCACTTCCGATCGTTTTACAAACTAAGTGTTGTCATTGAAACAAAGGGGAAGAATGTATGGAGAAAGCGGCGCGGGGGGGGGGGGGGGGGGGGGGGGGGGGGGGGGGAAGGTCAAACGCAGATGGTGTATAGTAGGAGACGAATCGGCATTCATTCAAAAAAAAAAAAAAAAAAAAAAAAAAAAACAAACGAGGTACAAGGAATCTAACCGTAAGCTGCCCTTTTTGAAGAACGTGTTGCCTTCTGCCTGCACGGTTTTACAGCAACCGTTTCCCGGTCTGGCTTCGTATCGGCTGCCTGTGTCCATCCTGACGGCCGCTCAATACAATTTATGAATCTCCACTCTCTTCTTCTGCTAATAGTCTCCTACGATCCTCGACTCCACTGCAGCCTGACCCATACCGGTGTGGGGAACATGAGGTTAGTAAATATTTGTACATAAAACTTTTATCTTTCCCATTTCCCTCTCTTTTGACATGTTTTTTTTAGCCATACAAACGTCTTGAAAGGGGTGTGGTGTGTGTGTGCGTGTGTGTGTGTGGGTGCTTGGGTGGCTTTACATTCGTGCGATTAGAGTTGCTTTCATCAAGATTTTGGACTTTATAACTTGCCATAATTATTAATTAATTACTAAATTAATTAAGGTTTTTATTATTATCTGCCTGGCAGTCATCACCATCGCAGGGTTTTCAACGACTTGGTACAAAAAAAATGAATCATAAACTGAACTGATTAACATGACATGAAACCTCTAAAGATCAATAACTAGGGAAAACCAACAACGAACCAAAACGAACAAAAGTAATACTCGTACTTGTTTTTAACATCTCCATTACTTGACCACGGCCGCCCCCCCCCACCCCCCCTCCCACCCCACCCCACCCCCCCCACCCCCTAAGCTCCGCATACACACACTTTATTCTATTCTTACTGCCCCACGCTTTGTCACCTCCCCAGTCGCTCATCTCTTGGAAAGGATTGCGAGCCACCAGAAATTATTTTGATTTACATCGTCCTGGGTCTCATTGACCCAGTGCTCAACAAATATTGTCCTTCTATGAAGGATTGAGCCATGCTTCACGAACTTTAGGCCACCAGCCTCTTCGACACCGCCCCCGCGATCCCACCACAGCCACCACCGCACTTGGTCACAGCGATACATCTATCTGGAACGGATGAGCCATGCCACGAACTCTTAGGAAGTTTGTCGGCCGACTCTTAAGCCGTGGCACAGCGTTACATCCTAATCGTATGAACGGATGAGCTAGGCTCACGACTCTTTAGGCGTCTTTTCCAGAGCGCATCCTCTTAAGAGCCGTGGTTAACAGGAATCTATCGTATGAACGGATTGAGCAAGGCCCGAACTTTAGGAGTGTCGGCGATCTTATAGCCTTGGTCACAGCGATAAATTATTTATGAAGGGATGTGAGCAATGCTCACGAAATCTACGGAGTTTGTCGGCGATCTATAGCCGTTGGTACCAGGCGATGTTCATATACGGCACAATCAATTAGTATCGTAATTAGTCGCGTTGGGTCTACGGCAACATTTGGTTAAGGGTCGAAATGACCCCCCCCCCTACCCCCTGCGCCAATAAGGGAGGAATAAGCTTCGGAACTGCTCTTTATCGGGGTAGGTCTTACAAGGACCCTCGTGATGATAGGGATAAGCTCGGAAAAAGCTCTACAAAAG